>WEZZ01033161.1:0-13190 GCA_013400585.1 Chloropsis cyanopogon | reverse complement strand
TGACCGCCGTGTGCCCGCAGGTACCTGTTCAACTGCGGCGAGGGCACGCAGCGCGCCATGCAGGAGCACAAGTAAGTGCGACAGCCCGGGGGGCAGCGGGGCTGCAGCGGGCCCTGCTGACCCCCTGTGCCCCGCAGGCTGAAGATCTCCCACCTGGACAGCATCTTCCTCAGCCGCGTGGCCTGGGCCAACGTCGGGGGGCTGCCGGGTGAGTGCGGGGTGTCCGGGCAGCGCTGGGGACGGGGACAGCGCTGCCTGGGGGCTCTGCGACAGTGTGGACACGTGGGGGGACACGCCCTGCCTGTCCTGCATGCCAGGCTGCAGCTCCCCCAAAGCCTCCTGCACCTTCCCAAAAATCTCCTGCATCTCCCCCAAAGCCTCCTGCACCTTCCCAAAAATCTCCTGCAGCTCCCCCCAAGCCTCCTGCACCTTCCCAAAAATCTCCTGCTCCTCCTCAAAGCATCCTGCACCTTTCCAGAATCTCCCGGTGTTGCCAGCAGGGAGGTGTCCGTGGATTTGGCTGGTTGGAGTCCGAAGGAGCACACAAAAGTTTGTGGGCACCAGTGCAGGGTGAGGTTAGGGTAGATGGCTGTGGGTCTTGTCCATTAGAATTCTGGAAGTCTCCAAGGAAAGGAGGAGATTAACCATCTGTTTAAAAGGCTTGCTCCAGATTAATTTTATCAAGATGTGTATTTTCTTTGTAGAGACAAGTGACTTGTTCAAACTGCCACAAAACTGAGTTCAGGTCCAAGCTCAGTTCAGACCTTTGTGGAGAGGCCAAGCAGTCCTGAGCAGAGAGGGATCTTTCTTTTGGGATCTCCCAGTGGTTGCTGGAGCTGTGGTGAAGCTGTTTCTGTGCTTGCTCTTAGGTATGATCCTCACCCTGAAGGCTATAGGGCTGCAGAGGTGCGTGTTCCTGGGGCCACCAAAGCTGGTAAGTGTGGCAAGGTGCAGAAGGGAGGGCAAGCCCCCAGAGTGCCAAAGCTCACCCTGAAAATGGGAGAGCTGGTGCAAAGGGAATCTTTGTTCAGGTGTGAAATGCTGGTTTGGATTAGTGTCAGCCCAAAGGGCTGGCTTGGAAATCCAAACCTCTTCAGTTGCAGGGCAGCAGGAATCTTCTGCTCCTGTCTTGCAGTGTTGTATCCTGATCCCAGGTTTTGGGAGCAGGGAGGATCTGTGTTCTCCTGCCTGCCCCCTCCCCATTTTCCATGGGTAGGAGCTCAGTCTCCTGTTTGATGTGGTCCTTGCCAGCCCAATGCTGCGTCCGGAGCAGAAATTTGCCATCCTCAGCATTGTCGTGGTGCTTTTATTTCCTTGCAGTTTCTGCTGACTAATTCCAGGGGTGGAGGGGGTGGGGACAGTGGCTGTTTCTCATTCCAAAGGCACGCTGCCTGCCTGGCACACCGTGGGACACCTGCCCAGAGCTCTCTGGGCTGCTCAGATCTGCCTGGCTGGCTCTGTGGCTGCTGGGAGGGTGTTTCCCTGGGCCCCTCCTGATGCCCTGTCTCTTTTCCAGCAAAACTACTTGAAAGCCATTCGCCTCTTCCCTGGGCCCCTCAAGAGGATGGATTTGGGTAGGTGCCTCAGGGCTGTGGGGCAAAGAATTTAGAATTTAGTTTCGTCTCTAGCCAAGGCTGCATTGCCAAGCAACAGCTTCAGCCTCATCCTCAGAGGATGTTTTAAATGTTTTTTTTTTTTTCTGATACACTGTTAAACCCCTCACAACAATGTTTCCAGCTCTGTTTCTGCTCAGGGGCTGCCAGGCTGGCTGATACAGAGTGTTTGGTTGTAAAACACTGAGGGCAGTTTGCTTCCAGACTCTGCCAGTGGATTTGCCCACTGTGGCATCATGGGCTGCTCCCTGAGGATTGTGGGCTTTTAAAATTTTGATTATTCATTGGGGTGTGCAGTTGGGCAGAGAAAGGGAAGGGGAACATTCCGCAGGTTGTGTTTAAGAAAGACAAAGACACTTTAATGATTTATATCCTTGAAGAGTGTGGATCTCTGCTTGTGCACTTGTTAATGGTGGCTTTTATCTCTCCCCAGCTGTGCAGCTGCACACAGAGCCTGAGTACAAGGATGAGACGATGACAGTCTACCAGATCCCTCTGACAGGTGAGCACTGGTGCTGCAGAGGGACAGGGGAAGCACAAGGAAGGTTCAAGGAGCAGCTTCTGTTGGCCAGCATGAGTAACAGGCTCATTAATTGGCTTTCTCAGGAGAAGGAGCTCATTTAAGTAACAAGACCTGCTGGGTCAGGGCCTTGGCTTGTTCCTTGAATGGCATGTAAAACGTGCCTGGGTTTGGCTTTCTCAGTGTTCCTTCTGCTGGAATCTGTGGCACTGAGGGTGCAGCACAGACTGGACAGAGTTTAACAGTCTGGGGAGAAGGATTTGCATGAGGAATGGCTCCTGAAATAAGTGACTGGAGAATGCAAGTGCAGGCTAGACTGGGGGATAGAGCTCTGTGTTCTGGTGCAGTTTAAACCTGCCTGTCATGGAGGAGGGATTGCACTCATGTTTTTCTTTTATGTTGCTTTGGATTGAGTGATCTTTGTCTGCTTTTATTGGATTTGGGACAGGAAGACCACTGGCTGCTGAAAGTTCACCCTCCCAGAGTCCTGGAGCATCTCCCCGAGGTGGAAACAGCCCTAAAGGGGACACAGGGCCTGGATCCCCGAGAGCTGCACAGCAGAGCTTGGAGGAGGGAAAGAAGAGCCCAAAGAGAGCAGGTGAAACACATGGAATGGCCTTCTTAACTTTAATGAGGTGGGGCCAAACTAAGGGTAGGAATTTGTCCTCTGGGCTATTTGCAGACTGAAAGTGAGGTCTGTAGAGAAGCTCAGCTGGAAGGTTCCATGGAGCAGAAAGTGTTCTGGTACTTCAGAATTTGACAGAGAACTTAAAAGGCCTAGAAATGGGACATGATTGGTGCTTAGGTGTGATTAGTCCCTGGGGTAGTTTGCTTCTGGGGGGATTTGGATGCTCCAACCTTTGTAATTTAATTACAGGTGCATGCTGGGCTGATTATTTTTCAGTCTTGGGCTTTAATTTGTCTTCCTGTATCTGAAGCCATGGGCTCTCTGGCCTTGGGTGTTCGTAATATTTTGCTGCTGGGCTCCAAGTTAAGTGGATAATGTTCCTGTTAGTGTTTTAGCAAATTTTGACATGTTTTGGTTTTAAAAAAAGCGATAGCGAATGATGATTTTTAGTAGTTTTGCTTTGTTTTACAGGTGATGAGCAGAAAAATGCAAGGAAGCATCCTGATGTGGTGACAGCTTTTCTTTGTAAAGTAAGTTTGGGCACCAACAGGACAGATGAGAGACTAGATCAGAGTATTTCAGGGGAAGGGACATACAGTGATTATCTGTAACCACAGGAGGAGTTGGGTTGGAAGAGACCTTAAAGATAATCTCATTCCATGCCCCTGTGGGCAGGGACACCTTCCACTAGATGAGGTTGCTCCAAGTCCCATCCAGCCAGGCTTTGGACGTTTCCAGTCCAGCTGCCTGGCTGCTTCAGGCTGCCCAAAATTTAAAATATATTAAGGGCATTGTGCAACCATCTGCTAAACTCTGGCAGGCTTGGGGCATTGCCCACCTTCTGTAAGGAAATCTTTCCTAATGTCATCCTGCTGCAGGGATTTCAATGGAGACAATGTTTTGAAGTAGGGCTTTGAAGCTCCAGTGTGTTTGTGCTCTTCAAGTGTCAGAGTTGCTGTACCTGTAAAACTGGAGGTGTTTTTTAGAATGCAGCAGTGGTTAGGAGTGCACAGGTTCCATTCTGGTTTAACCCTCAGAGCAGGGCAGGCTGTCGTGCTGGCTGGGCCAGAGAGGGGAGCAGGAAGCAGCAGCATGATCCTGGAAAGCAGAGAGGCCAGAAAAGCCTTTTTGGGGTAAATGGGAGCAGGGGCTGTGGAACTGAAAAAGGACAAACTGTTCCCTTGGTTTGTGAGGGAGCTCTCAGGCTGGCAGTGCAGGGATCTTGTTTCAGGCCCTCTTCATTTGGGTGATAATTATGTTTGACTCTTTGCAGGTTCACCCGAGGAAGGGGAAGTTCCTGGCAGCTAAAGCCCAGGAGCTGGGCCTGCCAGTGTGAGTATGAGAGCCCAGCTGGGCCACGGGGCAGCAGGAGCAGGCCCTGGGGGCTGGCAAGCTCAATATTTCTGTGCCTTGTTCTCAGGGGAACTCCAGCCATCCTTCCCATCATTACAGCGCTCAAAAACGGGGAGAGCGTCACTTTTGAAGGCAAAGAGGTAAGATGTGTCTGTGCTTCTGTTGTGGCTTTGCCTCCTTCCCTGGGCTCCCAGGGTGACAAGCTTTTGTGCAGAAAAAAAAAACATCCTGGGGCTGTGCCAGCTCAGGTTTTTGCCAGGTTTTTTGTGGCATGCCTGGGGCTCTTGGGGTGACCAGGGAATGAGCTCCTGTGTGGGTCTGGCTGGGTGTTTGCTGTTTGGCAGAGCTGCTTCATCTCCTCTTGCCAAAGCTGATGCAGATCTCTAGTGGAGTTAATCCCTGCATTGTTTAAATCTGGGGATTGAATGCCTGTGCAGCCATCACTCCCTCCTTACCCTGTGTGCACCTCTGACACCAAAAGAAACTCAGTAGTTCTGGGGTACAGGGTCTGGATCTCTCCAACACTGGAGGAGAGGCAGAGCCAGCTCTGGCCTTGGCCCAGATGATCTGCAGGTGAAGATCCTGGCCTGGGAGACAGGATCAGCACATCTTTGTGTCACAAGAATTTTATAAATCCTGTTTTACCTTACACTTGCTTTTGCTACCATCTGAATCTGTCACAGGAACCTAGAAACTGCTGAAATTCCCCTCCTCGGGTTGGGTTATGGTTTCTCTGATGCCAGGGTTGGGATTTGCTGTTAAACACATTTGTATTTTGCTGTGTAATGGGAGCAGAAAGGGCCCCAGAGCTGCCCTGGCTGGGTGTGCTGAGCATTGGCAGTGGCTGCCGGGCTCTGTCTGACGAAGGAGTCGTTCACAGAGGTGCAGGAGGGGCTGTGTGCAGGCTGCCTGTGCTGTGACCACTGTGTATCTGCCACTCTGTGACCCTGTGTGTGTGCCTGCAGCTCTTCCCTGAGGAGCTGTGCACCCCCACGGACCCTGGCCCAGTGTTCCTCGTGCTGGAGTGTCCCCACGAGGGCTTTGTGGATGCAGTCTGTGAAAACGAGACCTTCCAAAGGTAGGGCTGGGACACTGCAGGTTTGGGGAGGACACCCGTGCTGAGTCTTGCTCTTGGTCCAGCCTCGATGTGCTGTTTCTCACGGCTGATGCCTGAGCTCTTTGGCACTGTTAAGGAGCTTGAGATGCAAGAAGGGGTTGGTGGTGCATTTTGGGGCTTTGGGAAAGGCAGGACCTGTGGGTTCTGTGGCTGCCACGGGGCTGTTTTCCCTCATCAGAGATCTCCAGAGCAGGGATGTGCCCTGGTGTCTGCCTGGGGAGCAGTGGAGGCTGCTGGGAGCCTGGGCTGCACATAACAGCTCTGTGCAGAAACATTTGGGCTCCTGGAGGCTCTGCAGGTGCAGTTGCTGATGGAGGAGAGGAACTGCCCTGTGGGGGACAGTGGAGGTGTCAGCAAATGGTGCCCTGAGCCTTGGAGCTCCAGGGCCATGCTCTGGGAATAAAGCCCTGCTCTGCCTGCCTCAGGGGCCATCTCTGCTAGCACTAAAGGGGGAGGGGATGCCAAGGACATGGACTGCAGCACAGATGTTCTTCTGTTGGGATGTGTCCCAGGTACCAGGAGGGAGATCCTGAGCACCAGGTGGCCTTGGTTATCCACATGACCCCCGAGTCAGTGCTTGGGGACGGCCGCTACCAGCAGTGGATGGAGAGGTACGTGCTCCTGTGCTCCCTGGGGGCACCAGCCTCTTCTGGTGGTGCACATCTTTGTTCCAAAGTAAAAGAGCTCCAAAAACAGGGCTCTGCTGGCTCAGGTGAGATTTTTAGCTCACGTGCCCAGTTCTAACGTGGGGCTGAAGCTGTTGAGCATTGTTGTCCTCTGACAGGTTTGGGCCTGGCACTCAGCACCTGGTGCTCAATGAAAACTCCTCTGCTGTGCACAACCCACGCAGCTACAAGATCCAAACCCAGCTGAACCTCATCCACCCAGAGATCTTCCCTCTGCTCACCACCTACCAGAGCAAGGTAATCCAGGCCCAGCCTGCCCCTGTGCCCCCAGCCAGGGCTGTGCCTGATGTCAGCTCCTCCCTCAGGAAGCAGAGGCTGTGTGCCCTGTGCCCATCGTGCGAGGGGAGTGCCTCCTGAAATACCACCTCAGGCCACAGCAGGAGTGGCAGAGGTCAGTGGCAATCTTTTTCTCCCCAGGTTTGGGGTGTTGGCTTGCAGCAGCTTTTTGGTGAGGGAGGGCACTGTGTCAGGATCCCCTGCAGATCCTTTCTGGTGCCTGTGCTGGGGGAGCTTTTGAGGGCTGTGCCCCTGAAAGTCTCAGACAAAGTGTAGCACGTGGAGGAGTGAGCCACTGAAAACAGCACCTGGCCAGTGCTTTGGAGTGTTGTTTCTGCCCCTTGCTCCTGTAACCTCGTGGTCCTTTGTCCTTTGCTTTGACTCATGCTGTGCACCCAGCTGTGGCTGTGGCAGAGCAGATGGGGCAGGGAGAGTTTTTGGGGAGCCCAGGGAGGCTCTTACCTTCTGAAGACCTAGAAAGTCTGACATTAGAGCTGAAAGCTCCAGGTGGGTAAACAGTTGCTGGCTCTGCTCCTGGTGGGGAAATGGGAGAAGCTGCTCAGTGAGAACCTTAAGGGCCAGGGAGCACAGGGGGCAAGGGGATTTCAGCCACCATGGCTCAGATTTCTGGCTTTGTTGGACACAGCAGGAGGACACAGGTGCCAAGAAGAGTTTAAGTTTCTCTGTTGAGGTAACTGAAGAGCTGTAGTGCTGCACATGCTCTGAAGCAGGCCCAGGACACAGGTTTCTTACACTTTCCAGCAGTGCCTGGTTCCCTTTAGGTGGGGGCTCCTCTTGCAGGACCTTCTGTGCTGCCTTGCAGTGCCCTCTAGTGCCTGGCAGCTCTGGATGGGATGAGATGCTACAGCAGGAGCTTCACTGCTTTGGTGGAATGATCATTTCTGGGCCTGGACCAGCCGAGCCAGGCCTTTTTGGCACACACCACACCCGTGGATGTGTCTTCTCCAACCCCTCAAAATGGAAGGAGTGTTTGTCCCCTTGTTGTAAGGCTGTTTGGTCACAGGAGTTTGGCACTTTGCTCTGGACAGGGCTGTTTCAGCTCCTGCCTTGCCCCATCCTGATAGGTGGCCTGTTCTTGCAGAGATGCTGTGACTGTCTGTGATCCTGACGAGTTTGTCAGTGAAGCCTTGGAGCTCCCAGACTTCCAGACCCGTGTGAAGGAGTGCAAAGAGAGCCTGTCTGCTGTCCCAGGTACAGATCAGCAGCTTAGCTTGGGTCACTGTGGTGGAAAATAGGACCTGGGCTCTTGGCACACTGCTCCAGAGCCCAGAAGAAGCTGTGGAGTGGTGGGGCTTGTTCTGCCTTCCCTTGTGACCGTGCTGCTGAGGGGGGCAGAAATGCCTGTGCTGCCCATGTTGGCTCTGGAATTACTGGGCTGGTGAATTCGATGGTGTCTGACCCGGCAGCGTGTGGAGAACATTTGCCTACAAATCCTTGTTGTTTGTTTCCTCCAGGAAATGTGAGTGCTTATCCTGAAATCGTGTTCTTGGGCACGGGGTCTGCCATTCCGATGAAGATCCGCAACGTCAGCTCCACGCTGGTGAATACCAGGTAAACCCCAGTGCTCTGATCCCTGCCTTCCAACCTGAGCATCCCCCTCCCCTGTCAGAGCCCTCACAGTGGCTGCTAAATGTCCCTGTCCCCTCCCACCAGTGCTACCAGGTCCCTGCTGCTGGACTGTGGAGAAGGAACTTTTGGGCAGCTCTGCCGCCACTACGGAGAGCAGGTGGACCAAGTGCTGTGTAACCTGGTGGCTGTGTTCGTGTCCCACATGCACACGGACCATCACTCGGTGGGTGCAGGCTGTGGGAAGGGCAAGGGGCTCTGTGCAGCTGTGCTCTGAACCCTGGGGCTCAGCTGCAGCTCCAGCTGATGAACATGGGCTGCCCTGCTCTGCATTCATTCCCCAGGCTCTGCTGAATCTCTCTGTGTTTCTAATCCCCTCTCCCTTCTTTGTTCTGACTCTGGGCTTGCTGAGCTGCGTGGCTCTGTTGGCACTGACTCCCCAGACACCTCTGACTGCCCTTGATGCCTCCTGTGTTCCCTTGCAGGGGCTGGTGAATATCCTGATGGAGCGGAGGAGAGCTTTCGTGAGTAATTTCTCTGCTCCTGGACTTGGGGTGAGGGATGGGGAACTTCAGAGTAGTGGAGAAGCACCAGCCTTTTAGCATTGCTTCTCTCTGGTTTGGTGTTCCTCTAGTACTGATTTTTTTTTTTCCACTACCTTTGCTTTTGCAGGCAGCCCTAGGTCAGGCTTTCAGCCCTCTGTTTCTGGTAGCACCTGAGCAGATCATGCCTTGGCTGCACGAATACCACAACCACTGTGAGGAGATCCTTGGAGACATCAGGTGAGTGCTCTGTGTGGAGAGATGCCTTTGGTCTTTATTCAAAGCAAGCCCCTGTCATCCATTCCCCCACCCCTTTGTTGGAGGTGGCTCTGACTCCTTCCACTGCCCATAGAACAAGGATTTGCAGTCTGCAGAGGGCAGGATAGGGTTTGTAACTCAGCTGTGTTGCTTAATAGAGACTTACATGCAGGCTTCCCTGTGCTGTAGGAAAAGGGAGTTGGGCAAGTGGAAGAAAGTATTTGATAGTGGGCTAGAAGTGATTGGGTGAGTTACTGGGGCATCACTGAAAGCAGGAGGTTGTACAGGTCACCAAGGCACTGAACTGAGCCTGAGGAGCAGGAGGAATTGGCTGCTCAAAGAGAAGATCAGGTTTTATTTTGTACCTGTCCTTAATTATTTCTTCTTCCCTCCCTCACAGAATGATTCCTTCTCAGTCTCTTGTGAAAGGCTGTGAGAACTTCAGACCCAAAGCCAAGGAGTTTGTGAGCTCTCTGTTAGAGAGCTACGACCTGGCTGAGGTGAGTTCCTGAGCTGGGGGCTCCGTGGCTGGAGGGGACGTGGAGTCTAACCCTTGTACCCTTGTTCAGTTTCAGACCTGTGAAGTCCAGCACTGTAAAAATGCTTTTGCATGTTCAGTGATCCACAAGTCTGGCTGGAAAGTAGTTTATTCTGGTGATACAATGCCCTGCATGGCCTTAGTGCAAATGGGTAGGTAACAAAACCCTCTGCTTGAAGAAAGGTCTCCATCTGTCAGTATCCAAAGTGGGCNTAACAAAACCCTCTGCTTGAAGAATCTCTTGGAGAAAGGTCTCCATCTGTCAATATCCAAAGAGGGAACTCCCAACCCTTTGGTGCTGGGTCTCCCACACAGTGAGGGGCTGAGGAGGGACAGGAGGGCTCCTGTGGGCACTTGGGCTGGCCAGTCCTCAGCTGAAGATGGAATATGTGATTGTTTGACAGGTAAAAATGCCAACCTGCTGATCCACGAAGCCACGCTGGAAGATGGCATGGAAAAAGAAGCTATAGAGAAGACCCACAGGTGGGGGGTGGTCTGTCTGTCTGTCTGTCTGTCTGTCTGTTAGGGAGGGAAAGGTGCACAGCTGGGTGCAGTCCTTGGAGCTGCTGGTGAAGGGCCCAAGTCCTGTCAAAGGTTCTGGTGTGCACAGAAGATGGGGTGCTGGTCATTGCAGCAGCTCTGAAACCACCACAGCTCCTCTCAACATCCCCCCAAAAATGGGGGAAGCTTTCAAGCAAGCACTGGTAACTCTACAAATAGACCAGCCCCAGGGAAAGACCTCTGCATGGTTACATCCTGGGACTAAGCTCAGGAGTAGAGGAGGTGTCTGACCCCCACAGCTCCCTGAGAGCCCTGCAGCCAGGGGTTCCACGTGCTGCCACCAGCAAACTTGGCAGACTGAGAGCAGCTGCTCAGCCTTCCCTGCCAGTCACAGTGCCAGAGCTGGGCCTGTTGGCACCCCTGGGACAAGTGCCTGTCCCCAGGTTGTGGAGCTCTTAAATGCAAGGCTCCAACAATTGCAGCTGGATTCCTGCACTCAGGGCTGTGTGGAAGTCAGAATTGCCACCAGTGCAGGCTGCCCGAGGGAGAGGGGCCTGTGCCCCTGAGGTCACTTGCTGTGGTGTGACCCTGGGTGCAGAGCAGCAGCACCTGCCAGCCTGGCTGTGACCAGGGCGTGTTCCTTTTGCAGCACGACCTCCCAGGCCATCCAGACTGGGATGAAGATGAACGCAGAGTTCATCATGCTCAACCACTTCAGCCAGAGGTACGCCAAGATCCCGCTCTTCAGCGAGGACTTCAGCGACAGGGTCGGCATTGCCTTCGACCACATGAGGGTGAGTTGGGAGCTCGGGGCCAGGCCTGGGAGCGGTGTCAGTGTTGTTCTGGGATGGCTGCTCGTGAATTAAATGCTCCTCTTGTGTATCAGTGTATCAGTACTCCATCTCCCGAAGAGCAGTCTCTGAAACAGCTCCTTGAACTGCTGGCAGCAGATACTGTGTCACCCTGTCCCCACACTGGTGTGAGACAGGTGCTGATGGCCCTCCAATCCAACTCTTTAAACACTGGGTATTTGCCTCATGTCACCTCAAGTCTGTGCTTGCTACTCCCAGCCAAAAAAGTAATTTTGCTTCCATTCCCATCCCAACTGATGAGCTGCTCCAGTGGCTTTCTGTAGCAGACATCTGGGAGACAAAAGCTGGCTGAAGGCACTCATGGCAACGAGGGCAGCTCAGTCAGTCAGAGTTTGTACTGGGCCACAGCATTTCTGTGCAGAAAACATCAATAAATCATTGAGGCTGCTGGGTGCAGGTGCTGCTCACAGGAAGGAGCAGTGCCCTGCTGTCTGCACAGGCCAAAGGCACGGGGGAGCACAGAAATCAAACAGGAGCTCCTGTGCTTGTGTTTCAGGTACGTTTTGGGGACTTCCCGGCCATCCCGAAGCTGATCCCGCCCCTCAAGGCTTTGTTTGCCGAGGACATCGTGGAGATGGAGGAGCGGAAGGAGAAGCGGGAGATGCGGCTGCTGAAGGAGACTGCCCTGATCCTGGACAAGCTCACCCGGGGGGACAGCACCGAGGCAGCACGCCAGAAAAGAAAACAAGGCAAGAACCATCAGGAGCTGCCAGACAAGAAGCTTAAAACAGTCAACTGAGAGGGACAAGGCTGGGAGTGCTCTGCTCTGAGAGCAGCCCGGCTCTCCGCAGGGCTGGGCAGCGCGGTGCTGCCAGCACCACGGCAGAGGGGCTGGCCTGGGCATCTGCGCTGGCTTGGGCACCGTGGATCTCCCTGGGCTGCAGCTCCAGTGGCTTGGCAGCAGCACTGCTCCTCGTGGAGACAGGATCTGCCCACACAGCTCCTCTTCTGGGGGCTCAGCAGTTGATGGGACAATTTTTCTTTTAACCAAAAATTCTTCTCTCGGAACTGTTTTAATTTTGGGGTTTGTGCTACGAGGTGTTGATAATGTAACAGCAGCAGGGGTGACCTGTGCAAGAGATCAGGTGTGAGAGGCCATGGAAGGGCTGTGGGTTTGCCAGGAGAAGGTCAGCTGGTCTCAGTGAAGAGGGACATAACCAGCTATCCGAACCCAGGTGATAGGAGGAAAATTAACAGTAAAATGGGACCCACTTTTAGGGTTTTAGGTTAAATTAGGGGTGAGAATACATCTGTACATCGGTGTTCCCATTTTATTTTGATTTTCTCTGCTGGTTTTTTCTTTCAAAAGATTTTCCCAAACCCTTTATTTAGAATCTGAATAAACCACTCGCCATCCTCCAGAAAGCTGTGTTGTGTCTGGGTCACTAATGAGGAAACAAAAACCTGGATTTCTCTGGGGAACGGCCTTGGCTGGCTGACTCAGCTTTGGGGTAAAGACCAGGATCTTTCCATCAGATCTGGATAAGCTGGAGCCTCATGGCTGTGAGTGTCCCTCAGCAGATCCTAGTTCTGGATGTAGGGGACAGAAAGTGGCACAGCAGGCAGAGAGGGGGGAGGTCTGTGGTTACGAGGAGTTTTTCTGAGGCTTTTTGTGGGTCAGCTTTGCTTCCTCCCTTGCCATGCTGTCACACTGCCTGTGTTTGGAAGTAGGAGGGGAGTTCTGTGCTGTTTCAATAAAGGAGTTCATTTTTGGAGGCAGCCTGAAGACACCCAGGCCTCGCTCAGGAGAGGATACCTGCACACAAATCTTAAGACTTCATTTTGAGTTTATGGGAAATGAAGGGACAAACTGTCAGCAAAGCATCTTTTGTTGATTCTTTAGTGTTATGCTTGTCTACAGCAGAGACTGGAGAATTGGCGCATCTGTGTCCTCCAGAAACGCTCTGCTGGGCTTTTGTGAAAGTAGGGGACTGGGGAAAACCAAAATGTTAGTGTAAAGGTGGAGGTAGGAGCGGGCTGGGGTGCCCAGGGAGGACCTGGTGCCTGCTGGGGTGGCACGAGCAGCTCAGGGACTGCACAGGCTCCGTGGAATTAAAGGATATTTTATTTGGAAAAGAGTGAACTGCTTCTCACGGAGGGTATTAATGAAGTGAAAATGCAGCGGGGGCAGGAGCCCACAGCACCCAAGTTTCATCTTCAGGTAGTTGATGCAGGTACGCCGGAACATCACCGGGGGTGAGGGACAGGAGCGGCCTGTGCCCGGTGCGGAAAAATCCGGGCTGGGAAACTTCTGGGGCTGCCCAGCGCTGCCGGGCTGGGAAACTTCTTCTGGGGCTGCCCAGCGCTGCCGGGCTGGAGCAGCGGGAGGGAGGTGGCAGCGCTGGGACCGCCCTCGCATCCCCGTGGGACACGGGAGCGGCTCCCGGGAGTCCCCCGGGCAACGGCGGCTGCTGCTGGCAAACACTCGGCGGAGCCGGGCGGATGGATGCCGAGGGGGATCCGGGCTCGGCAGGGCTGGAGGAGCCCCGGGAGGAGCCCGCGGAGGATCCGTGCGTGGCGCGGCTGGCGCGGGGCTGCCCCGGCTGCGGCACCAGCGGAGCCGCGCGAATCCCCGGCTCCCGGGAAGGAATTTAATTAGCTCCAAGACGGGGGGGATTAATACGAGCACAATAAGCAACGCTTCTCGCTTTATTCACAGGTTCTGCCCTGGAAAGCGGCGGGGCGGGCGGGGACGCGTT
>WEZZ01033159.1:172298-190971 GCA_013400585.1 Chloropsis cyanopogon | reverse complement strand
GGGGCCGCAGCCGTGAGGAGCCGGCTCGGTGAGGCGCTGGCCGTGCCAGCGAGGCTTCGGGGGCCCGGCGTGTCCGGCCGCGCTTTTTCAGTGTGCTCCGTTTCACAGACTGTTAGCCCTGCTGGGTCATACGGCTGCGATGTTGAGCTTTTTACCGTAATAGTGTAGTTTACTCCTGCTGTGTGCTTAGATTGACGTGAGCGGCCTGGTTTGGAAAAAGATTCTCAAGGGCCCCTTAATTCTGTGTGACCAGGTGGTCTTAGCTGTGTTCTTCGCCCTTTTCCACAGGCATGCACTCTTGGTTTGGCTCTGTTACCCTCCGTAAAGTACATTCTATTCCTATTATTTCCTATTCTTATTAGAATACTTGTGGTATAGCAACACCCGTCTGCTGCTTTTCTGAAGATCCGTCGGTGCTCCTCGGGGTACCGGGTCACTGACAGGTTTCTGTTGGGTCCCGTGGCTCCCGGCGCTCTGTGTGCGCTGGTTCGGGTGGAACAGCGGCGGGCCGGGCCCTGCGTGCCTGGGCAGCTCCTTCTGGAGCTCTGTGTGCCTGCGCTCGGTGTAGGTCAGAGTTTGTTTGGTTGGTTTGTTTGTTTGTTTTCAGGGCTGTTTAGTTACAATTCCTGTACTGGCTTAGGGTGAAATTGTGTTGTAAGGGTTCCCTTGGCTATGATGAAACTAACATTATTATTTTTATTTATAAATTCTGTAGCAACTGTTCTGTTTTGTTTTTGGCGTGCTTTCAAAGTCGGATCTGAAGAGATCTTGTCTTTTATTTTCTGCTTTTCAGCTCTTTTTCTGACTAGCATTTTCCAGTATACAGGCAGGAGGGTTTTGTTTTGTGAATTGCTCAAGTTCATTTGAACTGCATCATCTTCACCTGCTGTATTCCAGTCCTCTGAAAGAGGCACGGTTCAGCCTTAAATACTTAGTGCAAGCAGCCCCTGCAGGAATGTCTGAGCTGCTCAGAATCCTGCTTGCATCAGAGCTGCAAGCAGATTACCGTGGAAGCGCTGTGCTGCCCTTAATCTCAGGTATTCTGAGAGCCAGGGTGTGTTTGTTCAAGGTGTGGTGTTCTATTACAATGTTTCCCTGACCAAAGCAGAGCCACGGGTTGTCTTTGTTGTGTGAATTACTGTGTCGAGGGAGTTAAACTCGTGTCTTTCTTGTGTTTTGATATTTTATTCAGCGTGTTTGATGTTTATAAGGGATAAGGTGAGCTCTTGTTCTGCCTTGGGCTTAGGGGAACAATCTGTGCTGCTAGACCACATAAGTACAGAGCAGTTCCTGACAAAACAAGTTGGTTCTGTCACTGCACTCACAAAATTCGGGATGTGCTGCTGGAAGAACCTGCCTGGAGCAGGTTCAGTGCAGAATGTGTCCCTGTGCTCCAGTGGGGCTCTGTGACTCCCCAGGCTGCCCCTCCTGCCTGAGGCTGCTGCTGTTCTGTCAGGTCTGGGCTGGCAGGTCTCAGTTGTTTCAGAGAGTTTCTGTAGGGGAAAATACAGCATTTCTGGGAACCTGGTACAAAAATGTACAGCAGCCTCTGAGACTCAGCACATGGAAACAACTGCTTTCATTTTATGGCTCAGTTGGTGCTGCTCATTCTGTCTTGTTAATGTGAAGTGCAAAATAACTGCTCAGCTTTATTTTCTGAATTTTGACAGGCTGGAAAAAGGCTGCTCACCTATGTGAGGTGCTTTTTAATGTAGAATATAGAGTTTAGGGATTGTTTGCCTTTGTCTTCATATTTAGCTTTGTTTACCATGACTGAGTTTGTTAACCCTGAGCTCGTCCTCTTAGAATGGGAAGGTTGTTATTTATTTTGGAGTAAACATTAACTGGGCAAAGTGGAAGAGGAAAAAATATGTTTATTCTTTTCATTAGGGAAAGTTAGTAAAGCTTGGAGGGAAGGCACTGGGAAGAGTTCAGCTCCAGAGGAATGGATTTGGTAAAACAGTGTTTGCTTCAACTGAGAAACTGAAGAGAGGGATAGAAGGGTTTTAATGTTATTCCCAATTAATAATCATCATTAACTGAGAGATTCTGTAGTCCTGCCTCACTATGATTTTGTGTTCTTTTTTTTCATTACAGGTTAAAGTTTCATTTGACCTGGAGAACGTTCAGATCAAATACATTGATGAGGATAATGATGAGGTAAAGTGCCTGCCACCCCACCCTCCCAATCAGTCACCTGAAAATGACTGGTGGCAGAAATGACTTTCTGCCTCATGATTTGTAGTGGGCCCTTCAGGAGAGCCTGTTATGATTGGGGTGAGGGAATGTTTGCCCCTTTAATAAGAAAATAGCTGATAGTCTTGTGGTTTTACTCTTAATGCAGCATACATATTTTAAAATACTTTTTTTAGAAGCTACTGCCTTTCTTTTTCCCGCCCTGTTGAAACACCCAGTGATTCTGTGCTCTGAGGGAGGAATGTTTCTGTTGAGGAACTTTTTTATTTTTTAATGGGAATAAGGTAGTTGTAACTATGAGTTTGCAGCTGTGGTAAAGCCCTTTCTCTTCACTCTGGACTCCTTCCTCTGGAAAATGTAGGTCCCCTGTCATTAGCATGTTTGCTTCGGTGATCTGGGGTACTCAAATCCTCTGCTTGCTTCATGCCATTGCTGTAATCTCCAAGCAGATTACTGACTCAGAAAACAAATTGCTTACTTCTAGTTGTCCTTGTTGAGTAACTTCCTGCTTGGCACAGTCTCACCCCCTCATATTATTTTTGTTTATCTAGAGATTCAGAGGGGAGTGTAACTCTCACGCAGAACGACCTTTTGCAAACCCAGTGTTCCACTGCTTGGATTATAGCTCAACTAAATGAGATGGGGGTTCTTGTTCTTACTATTTTTTCCTAAGGAGAAATGTCAAGAAGCTTCCAACAACCTTTCAGAGAATGATTCTCCCCTTATTTTCCAGCCTGTATAATATATAAATATATAGATGCATCTATGAAAGCCTTTTCTGAAATACTGAGCAAACATTGTTCAGAATCCTGCGCTGCTGTGGGGATTGAATAGCTTCTTGTATTCAGACTTCTATGTGCAGAATTGATAAATAATTTTCTGTAGAAGAATGGGCTTATGAAACACTTAATTGGTCTTTTGAAACACTTAACTGGGCATTGAAAGCAACTGGGGCCAAGCTCTGGACTTGTGCAGTGAGCCCAGGGGTACAGGCAGTGACTTTCTGAGGAGAGCAGGCTCGTTCTGGGTGCCAGCAGTGCCAGAACTGCCTCCTGTGCCAATCCAGTAACAAACACGGGCTGCCTCAAAGCAGCTTTGGGTAATGATTAAACATGGCAATAACAAATACCTAAAGGACTGGTGTTTCAGAAACTGAATAAAAGTATGTTTGTTCTGAAGTGTGTTAATTATAAGAGAATTGCAAAAATGTGTCTGTGGTTCTTGCTCACTGTTCCTTCTCTTTGCAGGTCTCTGTGAACAGCAAAGGTGAGCTGCTGCTTTATTGAGGTGAAATCAAGAAAGAGACCCCAACTGCTGCTTGTGTTTTTTGAAGATGCAGTTGAGAATGCTTGCTTTTTTATTTTTGTATTTTATATATGATTTGGTATCAAATTCTTCCCAAAGGAAAGAATTCTTGAACCATAGGAACAAACTGGAAGTGACTAAATTAGTGGAATGTTATGGCTCTCAGCTGTGTGCTTGTTGCTGTATATGTTATTTCTTGCACTATTTTAAGAGAATTTACAGAAGGTAGGGGAGGCCCCTAGTCATGTAAGGGTTTCTAAATACTGTGTGATAAACTTACATCTGTTGTGTGAGATAGGGGCCATTCACATTTCTTTCTATTTTTCTTTAGAGGAATATGAAGAAGCTCTGAAGGTAAATGTGCACTTTGACTTTTTTCAATATATTCATCCTTCTCCAATTAAAATTGGTGTAGCTGAGAAAAAAAATGGCATTACCTGGCCCAGGAAATCAGAATAGCTGTCTTCTAGCTTTGGACAGTAGCTCGAATGTCTTACTACATTTTTTGTCTATCCTGGTTGGTCTTTGTTTTTATAAGTTAGTTGAATAGGCAGTTAGGGTTCAGGACCCTGAGCAGCAATGGGTTGGTTAAGAGATTGACTTTCTCAAACCCTTCAACAGTAATCCCATATTTGGAAATACTGGGCTTTAGTGAAACCCTTCAAAAATCTTGCCACATAAACTCTGCTGCTGGAGTATATAATTAATTCTTATTCGAGTCAATGCTTCATTACTTTATACCTAGTTAGACAAAATAAGAATTGCATTCCTTTATGTTTCTGTTTTACATTATTAAGTCTTTCAGAACTTTTTACTCATGTTTTGAATTTCAAATCTGGTAATTTCAAAATAATAATAAATTCCTGGACACAAGCTATTGTTTACTGGCTCCTATGAACACTTTATTGTAGGCTGAAAAATTCCAGTAGGATGTTTGCCTGATTATGCTTTGGCTTTTCATAGACTTTCTAATAAGCATAGTAATAACTTTTCAGAAGTAGAATATTTTGTGACTCTACCTTGGCATCTCTCTCAGTTTTTCTTTTTGTGTCTGTTAGTCTTTCCCCATCCTTTTGCCAAACTCTCCAATGTAGTGTAATACTGTATTTTTACAGATTTTGTGTGTTGACTGTAAGTGGAAAACATGGTCTATGTATGTACTGTTTGTTTAGATTGCAGTTAAACAAGGGAATCAGCTTCAGATGAATGTCTATGAAAAGAATTCTCCTCGTGCTTTGCAACTACATGAAAAAAATGTGACAGAAAAGCTGGGGCTTCTTAAAGATGAGAAGAAACCACTTTTGCATTATTCCATGCTAGCTCAGGGATTGGAGGAAGAATTAAAAAATGATGAGGAGCTGAGCATTCAGGTAAGAAGCTGAGCTGCATTAAAACCAAGAATTAATAAATGTAATTCACTTTGTAGGCTGATTGTCCCCTTTAGCCATGTATAAAAACTGAGTTCAGAGGTTGGTCTCTGTTTTCAGTTACCTGCACCTGTTGAAGCTCACCAAATAGTTTGAATGTCTTCAAGAGGATAATTTGATGGTGTCTTTAGAAATACCAGAGCTTTCATGTTGACCATTCTTAAGTATTTTGATAAACAGAGTAATTCATCTCCTGAAGCCCTCATTGCCATCTGGCAACTTCTGGCTGACTTGACTTCTTTTGTGTGTAATTACACTCAAATGTTAATGAGGCAGAAGTGTTTCAGGAAAATGTCACTGGCTATTTCGTGTCACTTCTCCACTGTTTTCTGAAGAGCTTGAAATATTTTTCTATAAAGACACTTAAAAGCTATTTCAGCAGTTAACTTGCTGTGTTAAAGGTTTTTTTTAAACCTTGCATGCTTTTTGTTTTGTTTCTTTTTTTTTTTTTTCCCCAGCAAAAGTTAAATCAGACCAGAACAGAAAGCACAAATGAAAATCCTCCAGAGTGGTTTACTAGCTACTTGGAAACAGTAAGTGTATTGTCATGCAAGTTTTGATATACATAAAAAGTTGTATTGTTGGAAGAGATCTTTGACTCTAGACATCTGAACACTCTTGCTATCAGCACTTGTGACCAGGATCTCCATGAGAACTAGATGTCTAACTATGTCTGCAGTGTGAGGGATGCCTTAAAAACCCCAAAACCATCAACTTGATCACTTGTGAAAAGTGGAATGTTTATTATAATGCATTTGATGAGTTTGAGTGCAGTTTTTAAAGTAGCTCCCATAACAGAATCCTTGTGGCACTCCAGCCAGCCATAGGAATTCCAGACCACTCATTGTGGGAGAGCATGGAACAGTGTTGCTCTTGGAGGTTCTTGGTTGCCCAGTTTTAGCAGGGCAATACTTTTGGTTTCCTGTGATTGAAAGCAGAGAATTGATGACCTTACTTTTCTTAACTGTTCACTTTGAGAAAATACTTTCAGGAAACCATTGACAATAAGCTACAGTTAAGATGTGGATGTTAATTTGTTTTGAACAGCTAATAAACATCACTGAAAAGCAGTTTGATATCACTGCAAAGAATTGAGCTAGCAAATTCTTGAAACCATGTGCATTTATCTTTAAGCTTTTTTCTCCAGAGTCTCCATTCCTTTGCCACCTATTTATACAAACTAAAAATAGGGGAATTTCACGCTTATGTTTAAGACATCACTGATGGGCAAATCAGAACTTAATGGTAGAGAGTCCAGAGGGGTTTGGGAGTTGTGGTAATTGTTTTGGAGAGGAATTTCCTTCCCTTCATGCAAGTTTATGGAAGAAAAACAATATTGTAAGTACAAATATGTGATTTTTAACTTGCCTTCTTAAAAGCTCTGGGTTGGCATTTTCTGAAATGAAAGTCCTCTCTGAGGAATGTGGTATTTGTTTAATTTTATGAAGAGTGTGCTGGGGGTAGGGGGGATGATTCTGAAGTAGTCTATGACTGCTGGCTGATTGGGAGACTTGTGACAATGTAACTCAGCCTTTCAAACTTACTAGGTGTGTCTCATTCAGGACTGCTTTAATTTCTTTCCAGTTCAGGGAACAAGTGGTTAAGGAGACTGTTGAGAGGCTGGAGCAGAAGCTGTATGAGAAGCTTGTTCATTGCAATCAGCCCCCAGATTACTGTGAGGGCTCAGTTACAGCAGCAGCACCTGCGCCTCCGGAGGGCAGCAGCCAGTGCGACTGGCTCATGGCCTGCTGCAGCTGCCAGGCCCGCATCGTCGGGGTCCGCTACCAGTGCAGGTAGGGGGAGCTGGGAGGGTGGGGAGCCTGACATGCACAGCCTCTGAGTCACTGAGAAACTGGCTTGGGGTTAGATGCTGCTAGGTTCCTAATCTGCAGCCTGCTGTACATTTCGGAATATCTACTGTGTGTCTCACCAACAGCTGGTGTACTCTCCTGTGGTCACTAGACTTTATCTGCATAAAAACTATTTTGAGAAAAGGTGATTGTTAAAGTGAGAGAACTTTATAACTCTGTTTTCTCAATGACTCTTTACCTTATATGTGTAGGACATGCAGTAATTGTAATGGAAAAGGTTTTGTTTGGCTAACTAAACAAAAAAAGACTTAAAACGACTAGTCTGTAATAGATGTTTGTTTGGTTCTGAGAGTCAGTGAGACTAAGGCAGGTCATACTTTTTCTTAACGATTGCACTGTTTTCTGTCTAATATTATGAAATAGATTTTGATGAATGTCTTAAGTGAGGTGTTAAAAGTGAGAGTTTCATTTGAATTCATTTCAATGAGGCAACTGCTGTAAAGATCAGCATTTTGGGACTAGGCAGAAGCAGTGGATGAAATGCCAACAGGAGTTTTTCTTTGGATTTTTTTTTTCCTTGCTGGCAGGAGATGACAGTCTGGTTTTTATCAGCCCTATTCCTGGAGGAGCAATCTGCTTTGCATCCCTGAATGCTTGTTGACTTAGCCTCTGTATTTTCATAAATATGGTGCTGTTTCTGGCACTGGATTTTGGTAAAATGTTCTGCCCTTTGTAGCAACAATTTTAGTCACCTGTACTAAAGGAAGCATCAATTTTTTTTCCAAGTGTGTTCAAAGAAGTGGGAACTGTGTTGCAGTTTTGCCAAGAACAGAGATAATCATGTAGGTATTCCACATGGCTCCAAATACTGATGTATAAGTGAGATATCCAGCTGCTGTCACTGGGGAACTGCTGTGGTAGCATGATACAAAGTTGTTTCTCTGCAGAAATTCTTTGTCTCTTGGTAACTTTCTGTCTTTTCTGCTTTGCAGCCTTTGTCCAGCCTACAATATCTGTGAAGAGTGTGAAGCAGGAACATATGCACATGATCCAAACCACGTCCTGTTAAAGCTGCGCAGACCCATCCCCTGTGTCACCGACAGTTACAGCCAGGCAGAGCTCTCCCCACGCCTGCCTGCTACTCTGGAGCAAGTCAGGTAAATGGTGGCACCTGGCAATACCTGGCAAGAGTGTCCTGAGTGCAAGTGGAAACACCTGTGTTGGAGTTGAGGTTCAGCTTTTATTTTAGAGATAACCAGAAATGGTACTCAAACTTTGTTGTGAGTAGCTAAACCTACTTATAAAGAGCCTAACTAATAAATCTTAGTGTTTTTAATAACAAAGTAGAAAAAACAGACTTTTGTGTCATGCATGGGTAGTAAACTATGAGAGCTTGGTTTTTCTTTGAGCATTCTGTGTCTGCCTTCTTTTGTTCCTTCAGAGACCATTCAAAATAGTTCCACAAGCAACTGTGAGGATGTTGTTTTAAAATCATTTGGTGTCCCATCTAGAAGCATATTTCCTGAAGGGTTCCCTTGAGACTAAGACTATGTTGGCTAAAGATAAAGTCTGATCAGTTTAATGTAATAAGGTGTGTTAATCACTTTGCAGGCTCCAGAAACAGATGGACAAAAGATTTCTGAAGGCAGAGAAGCAAAGATTGCGAGCAGAAAAGAAGCAGCGAAAAGCAGAGGTCCGAGAGCTCAAAAAGCAGCTGAAATTGCACAGGAAAATTCATCTGTGGAACTCTATCCATGTATTGGAAACAAATGGCTCACCTGCTCTGAAATCTGAGAGTGTCCAGCCCAATACCTTCCTGTAAGGCTTGTTGTTAACTGAGCATCTGGTAGTTGTGCTGTCTGACCTTTAGTTATGAGACCAAGTTAAAGTAACAGGAGGAAGGTTATGAAATTACTCATTTGAAGTATGATTTGTCATTTGACTGTGTGAAAATTTTGTCCATATGCAATTTGCAAGGCAGAGTGTTTTTAATTGAGAGGAGGGTAGGAGAAAGGAGAGAAAAAAAAAAAGTGACTGGTGGTTATTACCAGAAACTTATGATTTATGTTGATTTAGGAGGAAGGGGAATGCCTAGGATTATACATCCACATGCATGCTCATAAGGTGTAAATTAACATTTACTCCCACTTCTAAAAAGTCTGTATCTTCCTGCTTTATTAAGTGTGTCTGCATAAAGTCAAGTACATTCTGTATATTTATGTTCAGTGCTATTTCTTTTTTTTATGTGCTCTTAAGCTGGTGTTTGTTAGACAGCAGCCTTTGCAGGCAACTGCTCTGCATTTACCACTCCCTTTGAATTTATGAATGTGTAGGGTAAAATGTGTGTAGTTTGTTTAATTCATCCCTTCATTTAGGGCATTTAAAAGCCAAATTAACGTTAATCAGCAGCTGAAGTTCTTCAGTTTTGGTGTATTTTTTTTTGTTTGTTTCTTCTCTCCAATCCCAGGGGTCCTAATCAACCCTTCCAAGCAATTGTCCCAACACTAAGTGCAGTATTTGTGGATGAGAATTTGCCTGATGGTACTCACTTGAAACCAGGAACAAAGTTTATCAAACACTGGCGAATGAAAAATACTGGCAATGTGGAATGGAGCTCAGACACAAAGGTATCTTGTCTTTGCTCTTCCTTCTACACACTAAAATCATTCTGGAAGATAACATTCATAGGTGAATTCTCTGTTGGGACCTGTTTAAGATTTCCTTTGGCCTGTTGATTCACAGCTGGGAATTCTGGGGCAATAAGCTGTGTAGGTACTCTTTACAAGGGTAGGCTATAGGAAGAAAGCCTGAAAAATCATTGAACATGTTTCCCATTAACAGGGTGTCCCCCATGTTGTAATGGTACAGTTTGACCCTATTTACAACTGTTCTGTTCCTTTTCTGACCTCCCAAACCCTTTGTTCTGCATTTGTGTTGAAAGATGGGGCTATCTTTGTGTTGATAGTGACTGATGTGAGGGTGTGTACTGGCAGCCTGTCTTCTCCATGCAAGGCCTCTCAGCAGAGGAGCTCTGCTTCCTACTGCCCACACTTTGCAGAGAAGCTTGAGAAGTTAACTTTTGGCTTTTTCTGTTGTATATTTCAGTTGAAACTTATGTGGGGTAATCTGACCTTGGCATCTGCTGAGAAAAAAGATGTGTTAGTGCCATCCCTTCCATCTGGACAAGTAGGAACTGTTTCAGTTGAGTTTGTAGCTCCCAACATAGAAGGAACTTACACTTCTCACTGGAGACTGTCACACAGAGGGGAACAGTTTGGGCCAAGGATCTGGTGCAGTATTGTTGTGGATCCCTCTCCAGCTGCTGACTACGTAGAAAGTGATTGGAAGGATTCTGACTCCTCTCAGAAGAGTGGAGCTTCCAGAACCAAACAGGCAAGTCACTCACCTGGTGTTTGGGGCAGTTCTGAATTATTTGGCATAGTATTCCTACCTGACTATTCAAGGGGATTCTTTTAGCTGTTTGCTTTTAAATTTTATTTTTAATAGGAAAGAAATACAACATATATTGCATTTATAAGTTCTAAAGCAGTTGTTCTTGACAGGCATGACATTAGCTATCAGTCTGCTGCAGCTATTTGTCTACTTCTTTGAACTGAAACAGCATTTCTCTTTCTTAGGTCTTGTCCTTTTGGTTCTGTAATGAGTCGATTTAAATTTCTTTCAAATTACTTGTGTGTTTACACAAAATCCAGGCTTTAGATTTCATATGATGTTTTATTTACTATGGCTAAGGGGCTTCTGTTTTTTTGTTCTTGCAGGATGCTTCCTTAGAGACAGAAGCAGGTGCTCAACTGATAGGTGAAGTTGCAGAGCAGGCTGAAATACCTCTGCCAACTGTTCCTTTAAAGATGAAAAATCTGCCAAGTGAGAGAGAATTTTATATCCCATCTGTCGATCTCCTCACTGCACAGGTAAAGTGCTAAAATTCAGGTAAATATAAAGCAAACCACCTTGGGTTTGATGTCTAGGTAGGTAGATATCTGTAAGAACAAAGCTTCTGAGCTCTAAAAATGGCTACTCTATTTTCAGAAAGAGTATATTGCATTTTATATAGCAGAGTTGTTTTCTCAAACTGGTAATAGGCACTGTTATTACGTGGAAGGTATGTGTAGGACAGATTAAGATTCTCAAAAAAGAGTCAGCACTGAGTCTTTCTATGGCCCTAACAGGGGAGTTCTTAGCTTTGTCCCCTGCTGCCCTAATTTGTGCACCATATTCAATGATGTAAATATATGTTGAGGGAAAACTGCCCCTTGAGATTGTGTTGAGGAACAAAGTGTTACTTGTACATCAGTGGGATCTGTGCTGCCAAGTGCAGATATGATTCAGTTTCAGAGTTTGCTCATGGAAACTGTGTGTGTTTTTTCCTGTAGGATTTGCTGTCCTTTGAGCTGTTGGACATTAATATTGTGCAGGAATTGGAGCGAGTGCCACACAATACTCCTGTTGGTAAGGCTCCCATATTCTGTGTGCTCTCTTGAGCACAGACAGCTATCCTTTGAGTTTTTCTGTCTTGGTTTCTTTTCACCTTCATATCCCCAAGAACATAACATTCCAGATGTTGAGGAATGCTGCCATTTTCTTTGCACAGCCAATGGCAGAGTAATGCAAAGCTAGTTGTTTATTCCACCAGATTATCTTTCAAAATAACTAAGTTTCTTCAGTCTTGAAAGAGTGTCCCTTAAAAAGAATAACTTCTAAAAATGTTACCTCATGGAGGCTCCTTGTCCTTTAGTGCCAATTTTCTTTGCTCCCTGTGTTTTCCAGACATGACTCCATGCATGTCTCCTTTGCCACGTGACAGCCCCTTGCTGGAGAAACCTGGCTTAGGTCAGATAGAGGAGGAGAACGAGGGGAGTGGATTTAAACTAGTGCCTGGTAAGCAGTAGTCCTGAGGAGCCTGGGGGTGAAGGGAGGATATTGTCACTTCTCTGTAGTCAGAAAATCTGATATCTAAAAGGAATTCTAACTACTGTCTTCTCCTTCTTTGGGGAAAAAAAAAAGATTGTTTGGCTCATAAACCTGGAGTCTGAGACTACATTAGTGATTATAGAGGTTGGAGCATAATATCTATAGATTGGAAATAGAAATTACAGAATCACAGAACGGTTTGGGTTGGAAGGGACCTTAAAGATTATTCAGCTCCACCCCCCCTGCCATGAGCAGGGACAGCTTCCCCTATCCCAGGTTGCTCCAAGCCTTGTCCAGCCTGGCCTTGGACACTTCCAGGGCTGGGGCAGCCACAGCTTCTCTGGGCAGCCTGTGCCAGGGCCTCACCACCCTCAAGAGGAAGAATTTCTGCCTAATATCCAATCTAAATATGCCCTCCTCCGTGTTAAAGTCATTCCCTGCTGTCCTATTACTGTGTGCCCTTGTATAAAGTCCTTTCAAATGCTTCTTTTGATTTGTCTGACCACTAGAATTGTTGGGAGAATTAATAATCTGCCCTTTATAGACATGGTTATACTCCAAACACTCCAGGTGTGCTCCCCATACTTCTCAATCACTTTTCTGCTCGACTTGAGCTGAATTCAAAAATCCTTCAATTTTTAGAAAGAACTAACACACAGAATCAATATTAGCTGTGGCAAGTCTAAAAAATTCTTCTTATATTTACTTTTCTTTGTTGTGGTGGTAAAAGCTGTTATGTTTCCCTTTCCAAGGAACGGCAGAAGCCTGCCTTTCTGTGGACTCTTCTGTGGTGAAAGTGAAAGCTGAACATGCATTGAACCAGGAGGAAGGGGAAGAAGATATGAGTGGGACTCAGTTTGTCTGTGAAACTGTAATTCGATCTCTGACCCTTGATGCTGCACCTGACCACAAGCCCCCACAAAAAAACCCCAAAATTCTCCAGAGTAAGTACTGTTATTAGCTTCCTTCTCTGGCTTGAGTTGTTTGCAGTCAGACATGAGACACAAACTGCTCAGCTCAGGTGGTTGATACCATTTAATTGTTTTTCCTGGTTGGTTTTATTAGATTCTTTACAAACATTGCAAGACACCTTCAGCTGCAATACAATAAATGAAGAATCTCCTATGATAAATAGTAATTCCACTTCCAAAAAGGAAGCAAAAATTCATCAGTCAGAACCAGTGACAGAAAATTCATGTGGTAAGTAAAATGGGCTTGAATGTAGGATAAAGCTGTAAAAAAATCGTGTAAGATCTGACACTGTTCTAGGAAATTGATCTTCGTTAGATGAGGAGAATCATTAGATTCTCCCAGTTGTGAGAATCATTACATCAGAAAATCAGTGTCAGTACTTTAACAAGCAGCTAGTTTAACAGCTGCTTTTTAAAGGAGTGAAATTGAGACCAAAAGGTTCCAGTTGGGTATTTCAATAAGTGCTCATACGTTACACATGACTGCTGCCTCCATATTTTGTATGCATAGCTTGAAATGTTTCTGACCTGTTTCTAATGTGTGTAATTTAGGAGGTGAAAAGTACAGTTTAAGATACCTATGTAGCTCTTACTCCTGTTTTTGCTATAAGCATTAATACCAGCAGTGTATTTGCAAAGGCTCAACATTAAGATCTATTACTCTTTCACACTACACCCTCCCCACAACAGGGAAAATGACACCATTAATGGCAGCAGCTAAGGTTTACAGTTGTTTCTAAATACCTGTCGCTTACAGCTGGCACAATTCTGTCTCTGCTGTTGTCCATACAAAACGGACAATGGTCAATACTTCACTTTTTTTCCTACTAGGGGACCTTCCACTGTCTGATGAGAGCACAACCTCCCGTAGTGGTACTGGCAATTGTGATGAAGAGGAAGATGATAAAGATGATGTTCAGAGTCAGTGCTCCTCTGCTTCCTCAGAGGACTATATCATTATTCTCCCTGAGTGCTTTGACACCAGTCGGCCCTTGGGTGACTCCATGTATAGTTCAGCTCTTTCTCAGCCTGGTTTAGAGAAGACAGGAGAACCTGAAACAGTAGCAGAGACTCCAGAAGGGGCAAGGCAGCCACAGATCCAGAGGGTCAGTGATACACTGACAGCTTCCCAAACACTGGCTGCAGAACCATTAACCCCAGCGACTGTGGACAGCTTACCTGAGGCACAAAGGTATGATCTGAGGACAAGAACAAAATGTGGTGCTGATGTTGATGTAGAGTCTGCAAGGTCTAGGACTTTCCAAACAGGAATTGTTGTAACAAAATTTTTATCATATGCTGAGGTAAGTGTTCTTAAATCCTGCAACTTATTATAGAGCCTGTACTCACTGATTTAGGTGAGTGTAAGAGAGGGAGAGAAGGGAGCATGTGAAATTTTTTCTTTTCTCTGTTGATCGTGACTTATGTGTGTACATGTAGCATAAAGTAGTGATCTTTTTGCCTTATGTTTTCAGGAATCTTTCATCTCTTCAGAATTCTATCTTCCAAGAACCAAACACAGCAGCTTCAGAGCATATCTCTTCTGCTCCTCATGATCAGATACAAAGAGAAGGTATTGACAGTATTTAATGAAGGGTGCAGACTATTGCTATCACCTATTCCTTGTGCCTAGTATTGAATTTGATGTCTCATTTCTCTTGAGGAGAGCAGAAATCTACCAAGTAAAGATTTTAGTTCTTCTCTGGGTGTTGAACTTTTGTTATATGGATGTTGCAAATAAAGGAATAATTGGCTTTGTGGATCAGTTAAGAGCATCTGTTATTGGAAATGGTAAGAGGATACTCAAAAGTACTTACAGGCATCTGGAAAATTACCTTGCTCTGGAATTGATGAGCTGTGTATTTAAGCTGCTGTTACAGTCACTGAGACAGCAGTTCCTCTTGTGTTAAACACCACCAATGAATCAGTCATATGGTTCTGAAAATCTTCTGACAGCTTTCACTGCAGTGGTAATCCTGGATACCTGGTTTGCATAACTAAACTTAGAGTATTACTGTTGTACTGAGACACACTTTTTTCTGTTTATGTATGTGTTGCATTTCTCCAGTTTAATTGTCATTAACTGGACACATTGACGTTTTGTCTTCCTCTTCCAGAACCCAGTGGTGAAGATAATCATGGGCCAGGATCTTCTGCATTTCTCACTAAGTTCTCAGAATACCCGAGGTAATGAAGCTGAAGCTCTGACTTCACAAACATTATTTTAGACTGAGAACAGCTTAATTAGACACCTAGGAAAAAGCTCTGGCCTACAGATTTCATGTAGCCATTAATTTGGAGAGGGGCCTCCCTTCTTAAAGCAAACATGCTGTGTTTTCATAAGATCTTGGTTTCTGCTTGGGCACAAATCAAAAGGATGCAAGCCAAAGGTAATGAAGAGCTCAAGTTGAATGCTTCTAAAATTCTGTGGGGTTTTTCTCTGGAAAATCTCAGGATTCTTAGAATGGGGATTTTACAAGCTAGCTGTAAAGTAGTCTTCAAATACTGAGACTGGAGAGGTAAGTCAAAGTGTTGAATAGAATATTTAGAACTTAAGTATTCATAGAAAACAAATAGAAGTTACTCTACCCTGAATGGATGTGTCAGTGCACAGCTTTCATGCAGGTATGATCTCTTCTAGATCTAAACTCTTTACAAAAGGTCACTTCACAGAAAGCATACATCCACAATTTAATAGAAGTGTCAAGAAAAAGGAATGAGCTTCTTATGCAGCTCAGTTCCCAAACACTTTGGATTCCTTTGGATCACAGGCTATTGTCTCCAACAGTCCTTGCCTCAACAGGCAGCGACTTGCATTTCACTGAAACAAACCCTTGGCTTTGCTGACCCTAAAGCAGCACCTGATCTCTTCACAGGTACCCTCAAGGTAGCAGCATTGCAGGAGAGCTCGTGAAAGGAGCTTTGTCAGTTGCTGCTTCTGCCTACAAAGCATTATTTGCTGGACCACCCATTATTGAACAGGTGAATGTCTTTCTGTGTGCTGTGTGAGTTTCATAGAATGACAACCTTAAGTTTACATCTGTATGTTTTTTAAGTGTATCAGTATTCTATATTGGAGTTAATGTAAGTTTAATGGTGTCCCTTTGAGGTTTGCCACTCTCAGCAGACTGGGAAATCCATGCCATAGGGATGAAAGCATGTCTCTTGTAGCATCATGTAAGAGTAGTACTCACCTTTGTGAGCAGTAAAAGGGATTATAAATGGCTTAAATGGGGCCAGAACAGCCTCTGTGCCTCAGTTTGATTCTAGCAGGGCCCCTAGTTCAAATGGCAAAAAATAAATTAGCTTTTTTAACTTATCTTACTCTCTTTTGTTTTCAGCAGCCTGCAGCTCCAGAAGAGCAGACTGCCACTCTGCTGTCCAGTCTATGTGAGATGGGATTCTGTGACAGGCAGTTAAACCTGCGGCTGCTGAAGAAACACAACAATAACATGATTGAAGTGGTGACTGAATTGCTTCAGATCAGTAACAGAGACTGGTGCAGTAGGTGCTAAACCTGCCTGGTGGAGAGAGGAATAGTCTTCATTGAGTAAACTCTAATTAAGATTGCAAGAGTAGCAGGCTGCTCCTCAGCTGCTCTCTGTTTAGAGGTTTGACTTAAAACTTTGGCTTCTCTTTGAGCGTTTGACTTCTTTTTTATTTTTTACCCTCATGGAAATGTCAGACAACCCTTGTGGCATCTCTTGAAATGGACACCAGAATTTCAGTAATTATTTGGATCTCATAGTTAAATGAGTAGTCTTTAAATCTCTAATTTCAGATCAAATCCTTTTACCAGGGAATCATGTAGAACTAAACATTGTACCCAGATGAGAACTTCCCATATTATTGTGTATATAATTTTTTTTTAGGCAGCTGGAAATTTTTTGTTGGCTTAACTAGCTTTGGAAGAGAAACCAATGTAAAATGCTGCTGTGAAATGTAGTCCTGCTTAATTTACAAGAGATGCCTGAAACTAGGAGTTTTTGTTTCTTCTGAGGGTTTAGTAATTGATTTTCCAATGTGTGATAGGAAAGTGACAAATTTAAATCTTACAAATTATTCTAAGAAAAAGAAGTTACTTATAAAAGAAAGCCATCTTTAATCATCAAACGACTTTTGAAAAGTCTAAAAGTGTAACTGCAGTTCATCTGATGAATACCAGTAAAGTTGTTCCTGTAGCAGAAAGAAGCAGGAGAATTATCACCAGCAATTGAACCAGTAATGATAGTGCACACCAGATCTCTAACAGTAGATGTATAACCTAATAAAATATTTTGTTAAAAATGGAGTGTAAGGGTAGGAAAGGCTTTTCTAGGAATCTTTACAGGCTCTTTGTAAAAATATTAAAAATTTGACCATTACCTTTTTTCACTGTAGTGCAAACATTTTACTCTGTTAATACTACATAAAAAAATGCAAGAATGTGTAGGAACCCAGACCTGAACTGGAGTACAAATTTTGGTAATGTTTAGGAATGGAAAGAATGCTTGAAGCAGGGATCATACAACTTTACATTAGAGTTTGAAAAATGCATTAACTTAAGCACTTTCAAATGTACAGTCTCCTCTGATGGGTTTAGCTGGTCCTGTGTTTCCATAGCCACATCTGTAGAATTCATTTTTCTCCTAAGATTTTTAGATGCCCATATTTAATTTGGAAATCTAAGAATTCCCTTCTAAATGTGCTGAGAGATTTGATTCTGAAGAATGACATAAATGAGCACCAGACACTGCTGTGCAGTGGGGTATCCATGGATAACTCCTCAGAGTTCAGTCCCTCAGCAGGTGACAGTGTTGGCTGTGTTCTTACTTTCAAGTAAACATTTTTTCCTTGCTGCAGTAAGAGACCATTGATTCTGAAATATTTTATATTACTCCTGCTTCAAACTAGTATCTGTTTTGTCACAGTATAGCTGAAGCTATGTCAGTATTGTGCTGACCAGGTTATCAGTAATTTTTTAAAAGACTTAGTACCCATAGAGATAAAAATACCATTAAATAGTTCAAGAAAACAAATGTATCATACCACTTTCGTTTTAAACCTATTTTTATAGATTGTGGAAGATAAACTCTTAAATGTTTATTTTGAAATACAGTAGAAGTATTTTGCAGTGTTTCCCATCTCTCTGTACACCAGTACAACTGTGTGCTGTGGACCAGTTAAAGATCCTTCTGTAACTTTCCACCTTAGTTTGGGTGTGTTGTTTTCAGTATCTTTTGACTAATGCCAACTCTAGAACAAGGAGGAGGAAAGGACAGGGGTGAAATGCAGAAGCTGATGACACTTTGAAGGACAGTGTGGTTATTTGCTTGGGTCTGTCAGGCCCAGCAGGACCCATGTTTGCCATCTGTACCTTTTACTTGGAATGTTCATGTGTTCTATAAATTACAAAACTAAAACATTTGAGGAGGAACACTTCATTGCCGGTTGAAGTGGCAAGCGTGAGATGCTGTTCTCTTTAGGTTACTTTTTACTAGAGTTTAGATGCTGTATGCTCAGGCTTAAGATAGATATATTTCTGTTGGCTTTGTATATTTTGTTAATGGATGCATGACATAATTTATAATATATTCTATAGAGCAGATGTGACCTCTGTGTCTTATTTCGGGCAAGCACAGGCGCTGGGGTTGGGATGGGGTTCCTAGCCCTGCTCGTGCCGCGGGCTCTGCCCCAGCTCGGGCTCTGGGCACCGCAGCCCGGCCGTTCCCCTGCCCCTGAGGCACACGGCATCAGCTCCTTGGGCCAGGGCTTCGGGCGGGCAGGGGGTGAGCAGGGCGGGCCTGGGGGGCCGGGGACAGAAGCGGGGCCCGCGCTCAGACTCCTCCCGCCGCAAGGCCGGGGGTGCGCTCCGGTGTACCGGTGTGTGCCCCGAACGCAACACCCGGCTCCCCTCAGCTCGTCGGCCTGTGCTGGAGGCGGCAGCGCCTTTCCGCTGGGGTTAAGGAAAACCTTTTGAGGGCAGCGCCGATTCGCCCAGGCTGGCACCGCTCAAGGCTCGGTGCGCAGCAAACCCCGCCCGCAGCCCGCC
>WEZZ01033159.1:138428-172217 GCA_013400585.1 Chloropsis cyanopogon | reverse complement strand
CCCGGCCCCGCTTCCGCCGCGCCCCGGACGCGGCCGTGGCGGCCATGGCGGAGCTGGCGGCGGCCGAGGAGCTCGCCAAGCTCGAGTACCTGTCCCTGGTGTCCAAGGTCTGCACCGAGCTCGACAACCACCTGGGCATCAACGACAAGGACCTGGGTAAGCGGGGCGGGCGCGGCCTTCGGGCACCTCCGGGGCGCTCCCGGACGGAGCATCGCGTTCCGGGACAGAGGCCGGCTTGCGGGGGGCCCTAGTAGCCCTTTCCGTGGGGCCGGTTGCGTTTTGAGAAGGCGCTTTTCGAATTTAGACGTTAAAGCGCATTATTTTTCTTCGTAAAAAACTTGCGGGCCTTGCTTCGGGCTGGGCTGCCGGGGAGGGAGCTGAGGAGGGGCTCCCCGGGCCCGCAGCAGCCGCAGGGGCCCGGCTGGAGCCCGCACGGCCAGAGCAGCTTCTGTCCCCACGTGCAGTCCTTACCCTGCTCTTCCCTCACTTGTTTCGATTTACTTAATGCTTTTCCCTCACAGCCGAGTTTGTGATAAGTCTTGCCGAGAAAAATACCACGTTTGACGCGTTTAAAGCAATTCTCCTGAAGAATGGTGCTGAGTTCACTGTAAGTTCACTGTAACACCTGAACGCTATTTCTGTATTGTTCTTGTTGTGCTATATTTTACAAAGCTTTGTGTTTTAAAGAGGGTTGTGAGGAGTTATTATTGGTTTTCTTCAATTGGGAAACTACAAACTAACTAGCTTCTGACATTCCTGTCTCACCTACCTTCTCCTCCTTCATATTTTTTAAAACTTTTGGAGTCTTTGAAAAGCATCTTCCTGACGCTCAAACTGCTTACTGTTATTTTGAGCATATAAAATATGGAAGAAACAACTTTTGATGAAGGCAAATGTTGTCATGAGTCTTCTTATGATGCTTACATGCTGTGTGTATTAATTCCTCAGGAATAACTGTAGTTGGATTAAATAGGTGATTAAAATGATTAACAGAAAAGTCACTTAGATGAAATTATCATGATTATTTTTGGGTTCAACTTATGCCTTTTTAGGGATAGTTTCTCAAAATCAACCTGCATCTTCAGAATTGAGGGGTTTTTGTCCTGCGAATAAACCCTCACTTGTGCATTCTAATAACGGAGGTGTTGCAGTCATTTCTTGAAGTATTGTATTGGTTTTTTTCAGGATTCCCTCATCAGTAATTTGCTACGTCTCATACAGACCATGCGACCTCCACCAAAACCATCCACAAGCAAAGGTACTGATGCAGTTTCTGTTTTAGTCTTGTAAGGCAAATCCTACTGCACCATGCATCCTGCTGTTGTCATTTTGAGTGTGCTGCTCAGAGTGTTCAGTCTTTCAAATATTTACTAATAATCAGAATTTTGTTTGAAGGAAGGCAACACAGTATTCCTTAAATAGAATCTCTGTAAAAGCTGTATCAGCCTTCACATTTGGATGAAAATTAAACTTTATATTCCGTTACAGAAAAATTAGGAGTGGATTGTTGTAGCAGTTCTAAGTTTTGTGTTTCATTGTGCTTTTTTTTTTTCTTTTTTAATCTCAAAATCAGAGGCAGTTGTCAAACCAAAATCAGAGAAAGAAAAGTTGAGAGAATTGTATCCAGCCCTTTGCAGGCCAGACAATCCCAACATCAGGGTAAGGCAATCATTTCTTTTGTGACTGTGTGAAAACTTTTATTTTTTTCCCAGTTAGTTTCAACCTTTTTGTTTTCTGTCTAATGTATGGATAAATGTGAACTTTGAGAAATGAAATGTGGAAGAGGTAGAAGGCTGGTGTTACTGCACATTGTTGCAAAGAACAGCTGTTAGCAATTGCCATGTTGATAATATTTTGCAGAATATGTGGAAGATGAGACTCTTGTGACATGAAATTTGTAGCCTGGTCTTCCGTACATAATATTCAAAGTAACCATGTGTTACAAATGAATTAAAAATGTTGTGTATTCAGATGCTATGAGGGACTTGCATTTTGTATTTCTGTCACAATCTGGGGCATTGAGATGGAACTTTGTATTGTATTAAAGCAGAATTGTCTCAATACTGTGGCCACACAGGGAAAGTGCTTTGTTGCTTTTCTTTTTTATCAGGTATTGAGTCTGATCTTTTCTTACCTTGCATTCTTTCTAAATAGATACGTGTATGATAATAATTCTGTAGATTAATTCTTTGTGACAGGCTTTTTTTCAGCCCTTTTGCAGAAAGGGGCAACAGTTTGCTGTTCTTGCAGAATATGCTGGATGAAGATGATGTGAAAGTGGCAGCTGATGCCCTGAAAGAACTCGAAGCTCTGATGCCCAGTGCAGACAGGCAGAGCAAGCAGAGGGGCAGCGACCACCGGTAGGTGCCCTGTGTGTCTGGGGGGAAGGTCTTGGCTGCTGCCATTGCCTGAGGTGGAAATCCACTGCAAAGATGGAATTGTGGTTTGTTAGGGCGAAGAAAAGGAAGAGGAGCAGAAGCCGAAGCCGTAGCAGGGACAGAAAGCGAAGGCACAGATCTCGCTCCAGGTCTCGGTCCAGGACTCGGGACAGGAACAGGGGGAAATCCAGATACCGGTCAAGGAGCAGGAGCTGGAGTCCCAGTAAGGACCGCAGGGATCGGGAAAAGTACCTTGAGAAGAGCCACGAGAGGTGGAGAGACAAGCACATAGACCGTCCTCCAGCTGAGGAGCCTTCCATCGGGGACATCTACAACGGCAAAGTCACGAGCATAATGCAGTTCGGGTGCTTTGTGCAGCTGGAAGGACTGAGGTACCTTTGGTGTTTGCAATGGGTCTGGTACTATTTCAGCTCATTCTCTTTTCTGCTAGCACCTTAATGTACCTCTATTCCCAGGGATAAAGATAATTTTAGGAATAGATATTGGGAACTTTTACCTTTAAGCAGCTCATTTTTAAAACAATACCCCATAAGTCAATATAGCCCATAAACAAGCTGTGGGAAAGCTTGTAGAAAATAAAAAGGGCTTCACATTAACAAGTTTCCCCAAGCAACTACCAATTGTAAAAATTAAAAACCACAAAAAAAACTGTTTTTTCCTCTTGTGGAGAAGTCTACATAACATTAACAAGAAAAACTCCTCTCCCTAAATAGACTAAAAAAAAACTATTTCAGAAATAGTAAACTGACTAAAAATTTTATTTCTTTACATTACCAGTAAGAAAGAAAAATTGTAAAGTGAAAAAAAGTTCTAAATAGTTTATTTTAAATCTCTTTCTTTTCTTTTCCCTGTTAATTAATATTAATAAATTTTTCTTTATATCCTTTAAACATTTTAAGCCTGCCTTACCTGTCTCCTAATCCTATCTCACAACAAAAAGTGCCTTTTTGAGTAGCCAGCACTAAAACCCACCACACTTTAAGATGTGATGAAGCTACCACCAGGTATTCTGGTTTTTGAGGGACTGTTTCAGAAAAATAAATTTGACAGCAGAGAATTACAAAATTCTCATTACAAAAACCAGTTTGTGAGCATACACAATCTGTTGACAGCAAGCATATTTTAATATAGAGCCTGAGTGATCTGAATGCTGTCAGAGTAATAATGTGCCCCTCTCATGCCCCTCTGTTTCACTCCCAGGAAACGTTGGGAAGGCTTGGTCCACATCTCAGAGCTGCGGAGAGAAGGACGGGTTGCCAATGTTGCTGATGTTGTGAGCAAAGGACAAAGAGTGAAAGTCAAAGTGTTATCTTTTACTGGATCCAAAACCAGCCTGAGCATGAAGGTACAGAGGTGCTAAAATTCTTAAAATTATGACTCTTCTTGCTGTTTTTCACTCTTTTTGATGGAAACTAACGCATAACCATTCAGTTGGGATGTAAAAACTGAGTTACTGTTCTGTATTTAGGTGGCCTATTATTTTTTACATGTTTTCTCTAGGTTCTTAGTTTTGATGTAGTGTTCCTAACAATTTCTTGGCTTGACGTGATATCAAAGGGGCAAGGGAAGGCAAACCTCAAGCTGTTGCTGTTTGTCTTCCTCTTTTAGTAGGAGAGAAACTTTTAATTTTAAACTAAATCACTACCATTGCCAAGACAGAGTAGAGTGTTCCATACCTGAGGATGTTCTTACCTGGCAGTACCAGCTGAGAAAAACAAAAAGCCTACAAAACAGCATTTTCTGGGAATGGGCTGTTACTGGCATTAGAAAGCACCAGGGTTAATAGATGAGGAGAAGTGTAGAGCTGATTGATTAACCAATCCATCTGATGTAGGATGTTGATCAAGACACTGGGGAAGACTTGAACCCAAACCGTAGAAGGAACCTGGTTGGAGAAACCAATGAAGAAAGCTCCATGAGGAACCCGGACAGACCCAGTCACCTGTCCCTGGTGAGCGCCCCCGAGGTGGAGGACGACAGCCTGGAGCGGAAACGCCTCACCCGCATTTCAGACCCGGAGAAGTGGGAGATAAAACAGGTCTGTGCTCTGTGCAGGGATCAAGGTGGTAAAGTTGCCAGGGAGTCTCGTGAACTAAGACACAGCTCCTGGATTAATTGGTTGTGTAGTTTACTCCTTAACTCGGTATTGCTGGCTTCTGATACGGGACTGTTGTGGTGCTGTTTGGAGTAACAAAAGGACTCTTTGGTCAGAGGCTGGGTGAGCTGGGGAGAGGTGTGCCAGGATACAGGACCATTCCTTTGTTCCTGTTCTACAGGAATGGGGTTAGAACTGAGTCATAGGCATGAGTTGTGTTCGTTCATGGGGACGTACTCATGTTGTATTCATTCTGTTCCCAGATGATTGCAGCTAATGTGCTTTCCAAGGAAGAGTTTCCTGACTTTGATGAGGAGACTGGGATTCTTCCTAAAGTTGATGATGAAGAAGGTAGTATTTCCCAGCAGTCTTCTTGTTGTAAATTCCTTGTCTTTCTGGATGTATTTTGATTCAAAAATACATTGATGATAGAAGTAACTATAAAGCATCTCACCATTTGCTGTGACCTTGTGCATTTGGAACTGGGGTTCCTCTGGCTGTATTATTAGTGGCATTTGGATGTGCCCTGTCTGTACATTTTTATTTGCAGTATTTTCACTTTTAAAACTCCTAAGTACCTCATATTTAAGAATACACCGGAAGCATTATTTGAAGAGACATTCTCCTAATCCCAAAAGATGTTTAACTTTTCTGTGACAATTGTCTCTTGTGAATTTTAGATGAGGATCTTGAGATTGAGCTAGTTGAAGAAGAGCCGCCTTTTCTTCGAGGTCACACTAAACAGAGCATGGATATGAGTCCCATTAAAATAGTAAAGGTAAGAGATTTCCAGGGCTAAAACCAATGTGATTAAATGATACAAGTATTTGGGAATTTAATAACCCGTTTCCCACCTGCACATTCCTGAGAGCCCTGAAAAACATAAGCACTGAACTCCTTGCAAATAAAGCTGGGTTCTAACTTAAGTGGTGACTGTGAAGTGGAATAATGGAACTGAAATGCCATTTTACATAGGTGTGTTAGAACAAAATTTCTCTGTTCAGCTTTTTCTTATCTTTTGAAAGTAGAAGGTAGTAAAGAAATACTTTTCATTGGTTGTGCTTATAATCCTTCTGACTGGGCAGTGTAAGGATGCTCCATGTTAGTTATGACTATGAAAGTTCATGAGGATGGTGGAAATATGCTGGAAATCTAATAAACAAAATGTAACATTTTTAAAGCATTTTTGGAAGATGCTTCTAGAAGACAGTGACAACAGAAAGATAATTGAAGGCGAAGGAATGGTAGTGCTTGAAGTCTTTTCTTCTTGCTCTCCAGAATCCAGATGGTTCCTTGTCCCAGGCTGCCATGATGCAAAGTGCTTTAGCTAAGGAGAGGCGAGAGCTTAAACAAGCCCAGAGAGAAGCAGAGATGGATTCCATCCCCATGGGCCTCAACACACACTGGGTGGATCCTCTCCCTGATGGTATGTCTGAGCACAGGTGATCTCTGCCTTTTTTGTGCTACTTGAGCAACCCAGGAGAGATGTCTGGGTACTCTGTTTGTCTGCCACACTTTAAAAGTCAGTCAAAGAAGAAATGCCTTTCCACTGAAATGGGAATAGGAATGTCAAGGGAAGTGTACAGGTATACCCTGTAATAGTGAGGGTGTCCACTTGAAAACTTAAAAAACATTCAGACACACAGAATGGAAGGCCTGGATGATGGAGCAGTCGGAGCAGGATCATCAGGGTCTGTGCTGTGTGAATCTGGATGGAATGATGAAATTGTTTCTTTTCTAGTGGATGGAAGACAAATAGCTGCCAACATGCGAGGTATTGGGATGATGCCAAATGATATCCCAGAGTGGAAGAAACATGCATTTGGTGGCAACAAAGCTTCTTATGGTAAGAAGACCCAGCTTTCCATCATTGAACAGAGAGAGAGTCTCCCAATCTTCAGACTGAAGGAGCAGCTGATACAAGTAAGACTCATGAAAAGGCATTCTGGTTTGAGCAAGCAGTAATTTAAAATAAATAGTCTTGGTTTAGCTGTGGATAGCCAGCTGATAATTTTAGGTGCAGAACTTTAATTCACAATATGTAGTTTAAAGTGTTACATGTATATATCTGTATATGTTAATGAAGTTCCAGATATTTATTGATGTAAGTCAAAATTGATGCTAAGATCATGTGAGCAAAGGATAAGTCAGCTGAACAGTTAAACAGGTCCCTGACTTGATCTGTAGGAATACTTACATGATTTTTGGTCTGGGTCAATTGAAGCAAAAGCAAGAGCTGCTCAATCTAGTCCCAGATAGCCCATGCTGATTTTGTTTGGTTTGTTTTGATATTTTAAGAATTTTGACAAGTGTATGTTTTCTGACCTTTTCTAGGCTGTGCATGACAACCAGATTCTGATTGTTATTGGAGAGACGGGATCTGGGAAAACAACCCAGATTACCCAATACCTGGCTGAGGCAGGATATACCTCAAGAGGAAAGATTGGATGTACTCAGCCTCGCAGAGTGGCTGCAATGTCTGTTGCCAAGAGGGTGTCAGAGGAATTTGGTTGCTGCTTGGGACAAGAGGTGAATTTCCATGTTGAAGAACATGCCAAAATAAGCATGAAAATTAGGAAAAATCAGTACTGGAGCTAGTTTTCTTGTGTGTCCATGTGTCTGTTGCGTTGTAGGCTGTAAAGTGAGTTTGTGGAATAATCAAACTGGGAGTTAATGAGGCTGATAATTGTGTAACTTGTGTTTCTGTGCAACTCTTCCTTCCAGGTTGGCTACACCATTCGGTTTGAAGACTGCACCAGCCCTGAGACTGTCATCAAATACATGACAGATGGGATGTTACTGAGGGAGTGCCTGATAGACCCAGATCTGACCCAGTATGCCATCATCATGCTGGATGAGGCCCACGAGAGGACCATACATACAGATGTGCTCTTTGGGCTCCTGAAGAAGGTGATGTAGCACTGGGTTTTTACTGCTTTCAGTGTCCTCTGTGTGGGTGGAGAGCACAGGCAAAGGTGAAATCACACAAGTCAGGTTCATACATGTGCTTCAAGAGCAAATGCTCTTAAGGGTTTATGGTCTGAATCTTGGTGAAATGAGGCTCTGTGTGAAGGCAGAGCAAGCAAAATGGAGCAGAAACAACGAGAATTTGCCATGGAGGGTGAACAGGAGAGTGTTCTTGCTTTGCTTATCCTGCTCTGCCAAAAGCTTTCTTGTGATAATGTTGCTAAGGGAGGCTTCAAATGGGACCTCAGTGGTCAATTTTCTGAAATTCTGGATACTGAGATAAGCTGCCTCTCTATTCAGATGTTAAACACCTTTTATTACTGGTTGTATTTGTATTTATTACTGGCTTCAGTCAAGTGCCATACTTTAATAGCTCCAAAGGCAATAAATGACCTGAGAACTTTGTCCTCCTGCAGACAGTGCAGAAACGGCAGGACATGAAGCTGATAGTGACATCAGCAACTCTGGATGCTGTGAAATTCTCTCAGTATTTCTATGAAGCACCAATCTTCACAATTCCTGGCAGAACATACCCAGTGGAAATTCTGTACACAAAAGAGCCAGAGACAGATTATTTGGATGCCAGTCTGATTACAGTAATGCAGATCCATTTAACAGAGCCACCAGGTGAGTAGAGAGTGGTTTTGGGTTACTGGTGATTTAAAGACCTCTGAGCAAGGTCTGTCTGTAAGTCATGGATCATGTTAAAAACGTGAGCAAAATGCTGTCAGGTCTATTCTTTCTTGTTTGCAAATACAGTAACTAAAATGCTGAAAAAGTTGGGTGAAAGACTGAAGTCTTTACTTTGACTCAGAGTTGCTAGCAAAAGTTTGGGATCCTCATCAATGGAAAACATGAGGAATGAAAATATAGTAACACAGGAGTTGTACTCAACAGAATTGATTTTGTGGATGTTTTAATTTACTTCCTGTGTAGGTGACATTTTGGTCTTTCTAACTGGCCAGGAAGAGATTGACACTGCCTGTGAAATCCTCTATGAGAGGATGAAATCTCTAGGACCGGATGTTCCAGAGTTAATTATCCTGCCAGTGTATTCAGCTTTGCCCAGTGAAATGCAGACCAGGATCTTTGACCCAGCCCCACCAGGGAGCAGAAAGGTAATTTCATCCATGTGCCCTTTCAGCTGCTGATACATTTTGGTAGTGGGGTGTATTACACTGCTGAAAGGATACAGTTTTTGGAGAAAAGATGATTTGCAACTTGGAGCATATTTCTGGATGTATACATATCAAGTTATCTAAGCCTTTGAACATGTGTTAAAACATCTGGTGTAGCAAACCTCTGTGTGGAATGTTCTTGGTGTGTTATTTAATGCTGTCTTTAAAGGATATTAATTTCAGTTGATCGTAAAATCTGAAATCTAAACGCGGTTCCTGTTGGATGGAGGTAAATTTCCTACCAAGCAGCTAGTGAATATCTAGAGATACATTCTCAGGAAGATTTTTCTCTGAATACAGGCTGTGTCTGAGTGATAGGTAAAAAAATCTCCCTGAAGTCAGTGCAGTCTGCTTACAAGCTTTCTGTTGCTTTTAATTGTGGATTTTATCACACTCTTTTCCCTTTTTGCCCAAACTTTGAACAAAGGTAGATACTTAAAACCTGTCCATCTTTGTAGCTAACATCTCCTTCTGTTCCCTGTGAGCACATTCCTCCTTTCAACATTAAGTGGCAGTGGTTGCAGTGACAGTTGGTAACAAACTGTTCATATTATACCAGTGGATGAAGTTGAGTGGTGGGGTTGGCTTGGCAGCCTGACACAGAACTGGTGCTGACTCAAACTGTCATTTGCAGGTTGTCATTGCCACCAACATTGCAGAGACATCTTTGACTATTGATGGAATATATTATGTGGTTGATCCTGGCTTTGTGAAGCAGAAAGTTTATAACTCCAAGACTGGAATTGACCAGCTGGTGGTGACACCCATTTCCCAGGTAGAGATTCTGTGTTTGGCTCTCCCCATGGGGGTTGTGTTGTGTATCTTGCCAATGTGACATCCAAGCACATGTGAACAGAATGAGGCAATGATAAAACCACATTTCTGATAGCTCCATGAGGCTCCTTGAGGCTGTGCCTACAGAATACATACTTCCCTGTGCTGTATTGAAAGCCTTTCTATCAATACAAGTAAAACTGTGAATAACCATTTTATTTTAGTTGTTTTCACCTGTTCCACTTTGTACCTGTTCACTGAGATGCTTTTTTCTCTTCAGGCTCAAGCCAAGCAGCGTGCAGGCAGGGCAGGCAGAACAGGCCCAGGAAAATGCTACAGGTTATACACAGAACGTGCATACAGAGATGAAATGCTAACCACCAACGTGCCTGAAATCCAGAGAACAAATTTGGCCAGTACAGTGCTTTCCCTGAAGGTAGGTATTTCACCAGCTTGTAGCAAGCCAGCATGCTTAACATTCCAATAAATGAATCTCTGCCTTTGAGTCTTGGGAAGCAGTGCTGTAATTTCAGATCCTTCTAGTGAACAGAGGTAGTTTGGAAGGGAGACTTCAGCAAAGCAATTCTCAGGCACTGGGCTTGCTCCTGTGTTTTTCTTTTGAGGGCTATTCTGTTGGATACCCAACTAAATTATGAGTTTCAGCTGCACAGAACAGTTAGTTGCAGGAGGCAGGAGAAACAAATCTCAAATAGCATTTCCTATGTAGGGTACATTTATATTGTTAACAGATGAGACATGGTGTTTAGAGTGGGTTTAGAGCTGCAAACCTGGGCGTGTCTAAGTGTGTACCATCCCTCTGGAAGTCTGTGGCCTGGATTAACCCAGTCACAGCTGGGAAAGCTGCTGCCATTCCCCTTTCTGGGAGCGTACTTACGTCCTGTGGAGCTGTCAGGCCACACTGTGTTACAAGACAGAAGTCCCAAAAGCAGCATTTAGTTTGTTTCCCCTCAACTGAATCATCTTGCTTGAGGGATGTGTGGAACAGTACCAGAAGAACAGACCAGAAAGCTGAGTAGTGCAGGAATGCCATGGGCTAGTGCTCATTATTTCAAGTGCAGGAAGGCAGCTGTGTATTCGTGCAGGAAAAGGATGTGAGGCTAGGGTTGCCTGAAGTTTTGTAGTGCCTCACTGTTTGGTGTTGTATCTCTGGCTGGAGTTTGTTGTCTTCCTTGTGAGTGTTTTCACTTGGCTTTTCTCCAATCCCTCCCAGGCTATGGGCATCAACGATTTGCTGTCCTTTGACTTCATGGATGCTCCCCCCATGGAAACTCTCATAACTGCCATGGAGCAGCTCTACACCCTGGGAGCTCTGGATGATGAAGGGCTGCTCACCCGACTTGGGCGCAGGGTAGGCAAAATAAAATCCCTCTTACCACTGCCTGGGTTGCCAATATTCAGGGGGTGACACCAGAGCAGTCATGGCAGGCCTTGCTTAGCATTGTTGGTTTCCTTTTGCTGTCACTCTCTTGTGGTTTTTTGGTAGCTTTTCCTTTACCACAGTTACTTACCTTCTGCATTTTAAGGAACAACTAGTGTTTCTCCTTATTCATAAGTTTGCATTTATTAATGTCTAATAATTTCCTGTAAGTACTAGGATATTCTTATGATATTGAATACTGACAATTTCTTTCATGTTGAGTAAAGTTATTCTGGGTCAAGCACACCTCTTTGCAAAATAAATATATGAGAAAGGGCATTGCTTTCTTTTGCCCTGAGAAGACTCAAGATTTTTCACTGAATGCCTTGAAACTTGTTTCTTGCAGATGGCAGAATTCCCCCTGGAGCCTATGCTGTGTAAGATGCTGATCATGTCTGTGCACCTGGGCTGCAGCGAGGAGATGTTGACAATTGTCTCCATGCTGTCTGTGCAGAATGTGTTCTACAGGCCAAAGGTGAGGAGCTGAGCCAAGAGGCAGCAGTGTAACAGCCTGGGTGGGTTTGCTGTGAGTGCCTCAGGGGTTGAGTGAGCATATTTCCCAAAAAAACCTTGTAATTTGGTCAGAGCATTTGCTTGTGCATTACCTCTCTGATGCTCCTTTTCATTCAAGGAATGTAGCTGTGCTGTTGGTAGTTTCTTTGCAGATGGGAAGGTGGAAGTGAAAAGTCTTAAAATTGTCCTTGGATTTCCCAGCAAACACATACACCCTAAACCAACTCAGTCCTGGCTCTGGAGTTCAGATGGCCTTTGCATTTTCAGATACACAGAAAGTATTTCTTCATGGCACCTCTATCCTGTGCTGCTTTCTTTTAAGTCAGTAAGCAGCAGGCTTTGCTGTGGTGGGATCGGGTTTGTCTTGGGTCCATTACTTCTTCTTCAGGGTAGTCTGTTAACTTCAGTTTTGATCCATGTAACTGCAGTATTTGATTAATGTTTTCTGTGCAGGTGGGAGGAGTGGGGAGAGGTGTCTGGATCACCCAGCTCAAACCTACTGCTTCAGCACGTTTCTTGATGAATAACTGAAATAATTTGTAGAGCAGTAAGAAAACCAGTTAGGGCAGTGTGTGCATGTGCTTCCTGCAGTGTAAATGAACCATTTACTTTGATGTGTTCTTTCAAAAATAGGGACTGAAATTGAAAAAAACAATCTGTGTTGTCTTAATCCTGTAGCATCTGTTCCATGATGGGTTTAAAACATCTTAATATTAATGACAAGGAGCCTGTGTCATGCTTATTGTCCAGGGTTTTTCTCTATGATGTAGATATCTAATTAATATATGTTTTATGTGTTAGGATAAACAAGCACTTGCTGATCAAAAGAAAGCCAAGTTCCATCAAACAGAAGGTGACCACCTCACGCTGCTGGCTGTGTACAATTCCTGGAAGAATAACAAGTTTTCAAATCCCTGGTGCTATGAAAATTTTATCCAGGCCCGGTCCTTACGCCGGGCTCAGGACATTCGCAAGCAGATGTTGGGCATCATGGACAGGTGAGCACGTCAAGGAGGACAAGTACTGATTTGTGTCTTACTTTTCTTACATTGTAATGGCTAAAGCAAATTTGCTAAACTGATCTTGGTAGCTGCATCCAAATCTGGAGAGCTCTAATCTTTTTCTCTCTAACTCTTGTCTGGCAGGCATAAGCTGGATGTGGTGTCCTGTGGGAAGGCCACAGTTCGGGTCCAGAAGGCCATTTGCAGTGGCTTCTTCCGAAATGCAGCAAAGAAGGATCCCCAGGAAGGGTATAGGACACTCATTGACCAGCAGGTTGTCTATATCCACCCATCCAGTGCTCTCTTCAACAGGCAGCCTGAATGGTAAGGAGGGCAATAGCATGGAATTTCCTGTTTCTCTTCAGACTTTATAACAGAGCAAGTTGTGGTGTGTGATGTTTGTGGAGTACAGATCTGAGCAGAGGCTGCTGATTCCTTAGCAATGAATGGGCAAAGTTTCAAGTCTACTTTTGTCTCTTTTACTGCTGAACTCAGTGCCTGTGCAGAGATGAGACTGACTTTTGGAGCCAAGGCCAGGCCTGAAGTTGTTATTGTGTGTTTCTTTATTGTGGAAGTGGGTTTAAAACACTGGGTGTTGAAGAGAGCATTGTTTTAAATGGGATGGAGGAATTCTGTGCTGAAGAGTAGTTGTGAAGTAGGAGGGGGAAAATAGGGATAACTCTTCTGGATGGCTCTTCTGGAGCTTAAAAAAGAGCAAGCTTAGCTCCTCCAGCCCTTGTCTTGTCACTTCTTGTTTGAAAAACTGATTTCCAGAATTGCTGTCTGTTTTCCCAGGGTGGTGTATCACGAACTGGTGCTGACCACCAAGGAGTACATGCGGGAGGTGACCACCATCGATCCTCGCTGGCTGGTGGAGTTTGCCCCAGCTTTCTTCAAGGTCTCTGATCCAACCAAGCTGAGCAAGCAGAAGAAGCAGCAGAGGCTGGAGCCCCTCTACAACCGCTACGAGGAGCCCAACGCCTGGAGGATCTCCCGCGCCTTCCGGCGGCGCTGAGCGCTCCCTCCTGCACCTGCCTGCTTCCACAGTCCTGGCACTGGCACTGCCAGTGTCCTGGGAGACAGACACTCCCATGAAGCTCACCTGAGTCAGCCTTGGCAGAACAGGAGCTCAAGGGGCACCCCAGATGTGCTGCAGCTGCACAGGCCACTGCAGCCTCTCACAAGCGGGTCTTGGAGCACTTTAGTGATTCCCCTTTTTAAAAGACAAAATGTAAGACTCAGAAGTCTGGGTACTGAGCTGAACAGCACAAAAAAATGGTGATTTAAAACTGGTTGTTCCCCAGCCTGACTGGGATGTGAGTGACCAGGCAAATAGAAGCTGGAATAGTTTGTGTCTACCCTGCTAAAAGGGATTTATTTCTGCATAAAGTTCTTGGTCAGTGACTGCTTTTTGGGAGCAGCCTGTTCTCTAGTTTACCAAGTTTATGCATTTTCCCATTCAATGTAACTACTTGTCTTTTATTTAAGCAGTCTGTGGTGAGATATTTAGTATCTCTGGCTTTGGGATAAGGCAGGAAAAGTTCTTGAAACCCAGCTAGAATGTATTTGGACAATGGCACAGGTCAGACTGCAAGATTTACCTTTCATCCCCATCTCCTGGGTGCTGAAGGGTTTGTCAACCAGTAATCCCCTCTGCAGCACAGTTCCATCTGGAAATGTAAGTGGTTAGAAGTGTTCAGACCTTTTATACAATGTGCCGTGTGCTTTATTTTCACTCAGAATGTTTGGCGACATCACGGCTGTTGGGTTTTTGTAATAGAAGGAGCTCTTCCAGCTAACATGTGTGTAAAAATTGCGTTACAATTTCTTGTTTTAAAAAGAAGTTGGCTTCCCAGTGTTTGCTATGTCATGCCCAAAGTATCTGTAAAATACTTTTTTTGTTGCTAACAGATGAAATTTATTTGATTCATAGCTGCAGAAACTTTATTTTTTTTTTTCCAAAGCTGGGATATTTGCTAAAATTATTGTTGAAATGAAGAGAATTAGGTTGACTGGTTGTTTTATACAGTGAATTGGAAGAGTGTTTCACACTGAAAAGTATCTATATTGGAAATACCTATCTGTACAATGGTGAGCAGGATGTTGTTAAATGTCCTGAGCTTTCCCTCATGTTATATCATCATAAAATTAAAGGGTATTACAAAGTTTGTAACTTTAGACTCAGAGAGTCAAAGCAAAAAGGACAGGAATGGAAGTGCCTTCAAAACATGCTTAAAGCTAATTTAGGGAAATGGAAACAGGTGCCCTAAAGCCAAAGCTGAGCAAGAACTGAGGTGCCACAAACTCTTTCAGCTTATACACTCCCCTGAGGCACCTTCCTCTCTCCTGCTTTGCTTTCTCACCTGGTACTTTGCACAGTTCCCTGGGGGCCAGGAGAATGTCATTAACATCCTGAGCAGAGCTGGCATGCACAGTGTTGTGTTTGTGCAGCAGAAGGCAGGCACAGCACAGCCCTCGGGAGTTTACAGCTCCAGAAATCATGTGGCTCTGATGGGCACTGGTGAGGCCTCATCTCAAATCCTGCATCCAGTCCTGGGCCCTTCACTACAAAAAGGGTGTTGAGGTGCTGAAGGTGTCCAGAGCTGGCCGGTGGAGCTGGGGAGGGTGTTATGAACCAGTTGTTAAAGAGATGGTTCTACCTGAATTAAGATGCAGACATGCTGAAGGCAATAGCATGGATTTTATTTAAGTGCAAATATGAGGTAGAGGAATAAATAGGAAAAGGAGAAGTGGGGAGTGAGAGAATGAATTGAGTGACAGAGAGATTAAGTAGAAAGCTGTTCACCCTGTGGATCCAGTGGTGTCCCCCTGATTCTCTTCTGGTCTTGCTGCTGTGGGGTCCATGAAACAGAGTTCAGTGGATTCAGAAATGTGCAGGTGTAGATGGGAATGCCCCCACACCTGCTGCTGGGGGGCAGTTCTACACTGGCTTTTACAACGGACTGGTTCTATTGCAACTGTTGTCGATGCTGTGCAGTCTTCAGAAATGATCTGGGGCACTCTGGGGGGGTCTGTAATGACTGATCATCCCTTCCAAGGCTGCCTCTCACATTAATGCCCCTGGTGAGTGTGACCTGGGGTTGGGGGATGTGTTTTACACCAGAGCAGTTTGTGTAATGAGGACTCTGCAGGGTCTGCTTCTTACCTCCCTTGGAGCCAGGGGTGGGTGTTCACCTCTTTGTACTAGACCTTTGGAAATCACACTCAAAAACTCTGCTCCCCCTTTGCCTGGGGGGAAGAATGTGCAAACCTGGCCCCAGCATATGAGTTTGGGCTGTGCACCCCTGCTGAACCCAGTCAGAGCTCATTTTCAGCACAGCTGCTGGGTTGGGCTTTCTTTGGATACATTCCTCTCCCCCAACCTTGTTAACCTCTCCTCAGACCTGAGATAACTGGACAATAGTGCCCAGCTTTATCTTCTCTCAGGCTCCTGCCAGGAGTGGGGTGGGCTTGGGTGCAGTTACTTCTTTGCAGTTTGCTACAATGGGCAAAGCCCTTTGGTAATTTTACCAAAGTTTGAGCCATTAACTGTTTAAATCTCTCTCAGAAGGCTCTGGAGCACAGGTCTGATGAGGAGCAGCTGGGGGGCTCAGGAGGGACTTTCTCACTCTCTACAACTCCCTGACAAGAGGTCACAGCCAGTGGGTGTTGGCCTCTTCTCCCAGGCAACCAGTGATAGGTCAAAAGGAAATGGCCTCAAGTTGTGCCAGAGGAGGTTTTGACTGGATATTGGGAAAAATTCTTCATTGAAAGGGTTGTCAGGAGTTGGCACAGGCAGCCCAGGGCAGTGGTGGAGTCACCACCCTGCAGGGGATTTGAAAGGCAGGTAGATGTGGTGCTTGGGAATCAGCACAAGATCTTCTTTAGCCTCTGACTTATGGAAGCTTCTGTGGGAGTGTTTTATGGAGTTGTGTGGGAGCTTTTATCTCCCTCCTGGAAGCTCCTGGTCATGTTCAGGACCAGCAGAACTTCAGGACTCTTGTCTATTACTCCCATACCAGCTGCCTCTCACTCTGGCTGAACTGGAAATGCTGAGTGTATTTATTGACTCCCAGCTCTCTGATCTGGTTATTGTGCATCTCTGAGCTTTGGAGGTCACTGCCCCTCAAGGAGGGGAACCTTACCTTGCTGATTCCTGGAACTGCTCTGTGGCTGTTCATCTGTTGCCCTGACTTGAGAAACCTGAATGAAACGTGCAGCTGAAATTGCATTGAAATGTGTGAACTCACTCCCTGAATTCCTGTTCTGGAAGGAGGGGCGGAGACGGAGCCCAAAGATGCTGCATAAATGTAAAGTCCATGGGAATCCTGCAGATGGAGATATCAAACTGTGAGCTGGTGCCAAGGGGAGGTGCAAAGCAAGCTCAGAAGGTAAAGGAGGAACAGTTGGTGGGGTTGAGCTGGCCAAAGACAGACCAATTTATTAATGATAGTATTTTTTACACTCATAAATAGTAAAGGCAGCTTATACCAAAGGAAGGGTTTCCCTTCACCCTCACTTCTGGGACACCACAGGAGCTGTGCTGGCCAGGTAGGTGCAGGGCAAGGCAGGAGGGTCAGGAACTGTCAGAACACCAAGTCTGCCCAGGGCCTGCCAAGGCATCAGCAGAGCAGCCTGCTCTGAGTGTCTGGCCTCTCCTCAGGCAGGGAATGCTGCCTTCCATGGCTCTTGCACTCAGGGATGAGGCTGGGAGGGTTGGCATTAGCCATGCAGGGGAGAGTTATCAGGGGAAATTAGGCTTTCAGTCAATAAACAGAATTTTTTCTACAGGCTACCATGCTGGCAGGATTGGCAATGCTCTATGTTCAGCAGCTGAAACATGAATCTGAAACAGTGGAAACGGACTTTTTCTGTATGGGTACACTGTACTGCTCCTTGTCTAACTGGGAACATGGTGGAGCTGCTAATTAAAAAATTAAACACCTCTTAATCAGCATGTGGTACCCATTATAGACATTTACTGTTGCGGAAAACCTGCCAGTTTAGTTAAGTTGCATGTGCTGCATTGGACTGCAGAGCTGCCTTTTCAACACATCTGAATTCCCCTCAAACATGCAAATATCTGTGGAGTTTAAGTCTGAATTCCTATATTAAGATCTATGTATGGTTTAGGTTACTTTTTATAGCATTTTAATCACACCTCCACCAGGTTCTTCTCTCGCCTCAGACGATTCTCTCGCCAAGCCCAGGATGGGCACACTCAAGAGCCTGGCAGCTTTTCAAATATCCTGAGAAGATTTGTTGAAGAAGTTTTTCAGTTTGGAAAAGCCAGACCACTGCACTGAGCTGTGTCTCAGGCCTTGCTGCTTCCCACAGTCCCTCCACCTGAACAGGGCATTGGCTTTGACCTGTGCCCCACACCAATGCAATCAAGCTCCTCTGGTCCCCTAAATGCCTTTGGGCCAGGTACTCCAGGACTGTCCTAATCCTGGCCAAGGCTTCCACCTACCCTGCTCAGAGTGCCTGAACACCAGAAACTCCTGGCATGAGCAAGGAGGTGATAAAGCAGGAGCATGCAGTACAAGACAATGAGTATTCCTCAAGGAAGGCACAAATCTGTGACCACTGTCCTGCAGCCATCCTGGGAAGAGGCTTAGCTGGCCTTTCAGAGCGAGTTCCTCTGGTCAGAGCTGAGAGCAGGTCATGCAGAGGTTCTGGACATGTACAGGAGGAACAGAGTCAGCACCAGCATTATAGCATTCTCAGAATTTTCCTCATTTTTCTTAATTAAAAAACCCCTGGCGGGACAGCCTCCCCTCCCTCTGCAGTGAGGGGACTGAGGCAGGTTTGATCCGTCTGGAGGCACCAATTACCTGATCTGCTGCTGGGAGATCTGCACAGCTGAGAACGTGCCCCATCCTGACACAGCAAGAGTTTTATCACAAGCACACAAGAGCCCTGGCAGCTCTCAGGTGATGACCCACTCGTGTACCTGAGCTCTCCTGCTGACCCCAGCAGAGTTCAGTGCTGACCCCAGCTGAGCACCAACCAGCCATCTCCTGTACAGCACATGGCTCCCAGCAGTGCTAGTAGGTGTAACCTTTGCTGTAGAGCTGTGCAGGGAAGCTCCCAAGGTCTGGGAGGTAGGAGCCACTGTCATCCAGGTGGGACAGGGGCACCGTGTCCTCCTCGCTGAGCGGCCCCAGCTCCGCCCTCAGCGCCGGCCGCGGCTGCTCGGGGAGCGCCATGGAGAACAGGGCCTCAGGCTCACACACAAACTTGTACACGTAGCGCTCCCCAGCCACCTGCAGGGATGACACGAGGACAGGGGGTGCTGCAGGTCCAGGGACAGCACCGGGGGAGGCTTGCACAAACATCTGCCTGCCCTGAGATCTGTCAGAGCCGTACATTTCTCCTTGTGCTGTTCTCTTGCTTCTCTGCTGCTCTGACCTGCCCTGGGAACTGGGATGCTGCCAGCTGACACTCTCTGTCCAGGTAACAACAGTCCCTGAACAGTCTGTACTGAGACAGTTCCACTCCCAATTATCTCTGCAGGGCCCTGGGTGTGCCCCAGACCAACCCTGCCACACAGGACCACGTTCCATGTTCCTTCTCTCACCAAAGGACTGATTATATCTCCTCAAAGCTGCATAAATTCCAACTCTCCTGACTGCAGAAATATAAAGAAAAAAAAAGAAACCATCTTTCCCCCTTTGTTTTATTTCTCATGACTACATTCAGCTCCTTCACAACTTCTCCACTTAAGTACAGCAAAAAGAAGTTTTGTGGCAAGCAAGCCTGGGATGCCTGGCTAGTGTGTTTGGAGTTTGTTTTCACAAACAGGACGGGACTGCTGGGGTTCATTCCTTGAGCTTTACTTGCAGCATCAGCCCCATTACATGGCTGAGACAATAGGAAGCTCATGTGCAGCCAGCAGCAGCTGAAGATTTCTTTGTTACAGAACATTTTAAAAAACTTTCTAGCCAATAGCACTTTGCTAAAGCTTACAGACAGTTCTTCTAGCCAATCACTAAAAGCACACACAGCTGCTTCACACAATGCTTGCTTGCCTTCTTTCTATTAACAATACACAAGACACCCTTTTTGAACTTAAAACCTTCTACTATCTTGCTAAGCATATTTTCCTGCAGTCTTAAAGTCTATCTGAGCCAAGCCTAAAACTCAAGTTATTGTTTGATGTCCTTGCCTGCTATACCATTGTAACTTTTTCTATTTTCTGACTTTGCAGCTGCAGCTAGCTCTGAGTTTCTCTGCTCATTCTAAGGCCTGCTTTCCAATCTTCCTAAAAATCTTCTTACCTTTATAATTTCCCACAGCTAGCTCAAGGACATTCTGTCCAGAACTTCTTGTCTCAGGCAAGAGAAGCATCCCTTAAAGCATGCAGTTTTCTCCTGCTTTGCCCACTGACCTTCTGCATGATGCCTTTCTCATAGTAGTAGCGCAGGGATCGGCTCAGCTTGTCGTAGTTCATGGCTGGACGGTTCTTCTGGATCCCCCAGAGCCTGGCCACCTGCAAAGACAGCACCAGACTGTGGGGATGGCTCTGAGCCCAGCTGTCTTAGGTTACAAGATGTAGCTGGGTGTTTATTCTATTGCCTCTGCTAGAGCTGGGGNGTTCCTCTGGTCAGAGCTGAGAGCAGGTCATGCAGAGGTTCTGGACATGTACAGGAGGAACAGAGTCAGCACCAGCATTATAGCATTCTCATAATTTTCCTTATTTTTCTTAATTACAAAACCCCTGGTGGGACAGCCTCCCCTCCCTCTGCAGTGAGGGGACTGAGGCAGGTTTGATCCGTCTGGAGGCACCAATTACCTGATCTGCTGCTGGGAGATCTGCACAGCTGAGAACGTGCCCCATCCTGACACAGCAAGAGTTTTATCACAAGCACACAAGAGCCCTGGCAGCTCTCAGGTGATGACCCACTCGTGTACCTGAGCTCTCCTGCTGACCCCAGCAGAGTTCAGTGCTGACCCCAGCTGAGCACCAACCAGCCATCTCCTGTACAGCACATGGCTCCCAGCAGTGCTAGTAGGTGTAACCTTTGCTGTAGAGCTGGGGAGGGAAGCTCCCAAGGTCTGGGAGGTAGGAGCCACTGTCATCCAGGTGGGACAGGGGCACCGTGTCCTCCTCGCTGAGCGGCCCCAGCTCCGCCCTCAGCGCCGGCCGCGGCTGCTCGGGGAGGGCCATGGAGAACAGGGCCTCAGGCTCACACACAAACTTGTACACGTAGCGCTCCCCAGCCACCTGCAGGGATGACACGAGGGCAGGGGGTGCTGCAGGTCCAGGGACAGCACCGGGGGAGGCTTGCACAAACATCTGCCTGCCCTGAGATCTGTCAGAGCCGTACATTTCTCCTTGTGCTGTTCTCTTGCTTCTCTGCTGCTCTGACGTGCCCTGGGAACTGGGATGCTGCCAGCTGACACTCTCTGTCCAGGTAACAACAGTCCCTGAACAGTCTGTACTGAGACAGTTCCACTCCCAATTATCTCTGCAGGGCCCTGGGTGTGCCCCAGACCAACCCTGCCACACAGGACCACGTTCCATGTTCCTTCTCTCACCAAAGGACTGATTATATCTCCTCAAAGCTGCATAAATTCCAACTCTCCTGACTGCAGAAATATAAAGAAAAAAAAAGAAACCATCTTTCCCCCTTTGTTTTATTTCTCATGACTACATTCAGCTCCTTCACAACTTCTCCACTTAAGTACAGCAAAAAGAAGTTTTGTGGCAAGCAAGCCTGGGGTGCCTGGCTAGTGTGTTTGGAGTTTGTTTTCACAAACAGGACAGGACTGCTGGGGTTCATTCCTTGAGCTTTACTTGCAGCATCAGCCCCATTACATGGCTGAGACAATAGGAAGCTCATGTGCAGCCAGCAGCAGCTGAAGATTTCTTTGTTACAGAACATTTTAAAAAACTTTCTAGCCAATAGCACTTTGCTAAAGCTTACAGACAGTTCTTCTAGCCAATCACTAAAAGCACACACAGCTGCTTCACACAATGCTTGCTTGCCTTCTTTCTATTAACAATACACAAGACACCCTTTTTGTTGCCAAAACCTTCTACTATCTTGCTAAGCATATTTTCCTGCAGTCTTAAAGTCTATCTGAGCCAAGCCTAAAACTCAAGTTATTGTTTGATGTCCTTGCCTGCTATACCGTTGTAACTTTTTCTATTTTCTGACTTTGCAGCTGCAGCTAGCTCTGAGTTTCTCTGCTCTTTCTGTTTCTAAGGCCTGCTTTCCAATCTTCCTAAAAATCTTCTTACCTTTATAATTTCCCACAGCTAGCTCAAGGACATTCTGTCCAGAACTTCTTGTCTCAGGCAAGAGAAGCATCCCTTAAAGCATGCAGTTTTCTCCTGCTTTGCCCACTGACCTTCTGCATGATGCCTTTCTCATAGTAGTAGCGCAGGGATCGGCTCAGCTTGTCGTAGTTCATGGCTGGACGGTTCTTCTGGATCCCCCAGAGCCTGGCCACCTGCAAAGACAGCACCCGACTGTGGGGATGGCTCTGAGCCCAGCTGTCTTAGGTTACAAGATGTAGCTGGGTGTTTATTCTATTGCCTCTGTTAGAGCTGGGGCAGTTATCTGCTGTTCTTTGGGTAGTTTGCTTTGTCTCTGCCACAACCAATCCTCCCTCCAGGAGATATCTTCTGTTCATGGGCCATTAATTATTAATTATCTTCTGTTAATGGCCAGTGAGTGTCCCTGCATGGCTGACACAATGCCATCATCCCATGGGAGAGGCCCCGCTCAGGGGAGGAGCCAAGCATTCCTACCTGGATAGAATCTGACACCTCAACACCCCAGCACCTTTCCCACTGCATTCCCAGAGGAGCAGCTTTCTTCTGCACTGCATTCCTAGAGGGAGCCCAGGCTCATCTCCACCACCCTGGAGCTCCAGAGGAAAACTCCCCCCTTGTGCAGGATCCTGCTCCAGCAGAGGCACAGCTGGCACTGCAGGAGGGCTGAGCCCCCATGGGCTGGGGCTGAGCAACCCCTGAGCACAGCGGGCCAGGGTGGATTCTGACTCTGGCAGGGGTTTGTTTTCTTTTTTGTACTACTGCATTTGTATTTTTAGTTTTCCTAGTAAAGAGCTGTTATTCCTATTCCCATATCTTTGTCTGAGAGCCCCTTAATTTTGAAATTATAATAATTCAGAGGGAGGAAGTTTACATTTTCCATTTCAGGGGAGGCTCCTGCCCTCCTTAGCAGACACCTGGCTTTTGAAACCAAGACACCAGCCCAAGAGAAAAGAACATCATCCAGCTGGTTCTCTTCTCACTGATGGCACCATGACATATACAAACATTTCAATAATAGATTTATCAATAATTTAGCAGCTTTTAAACATGAGTAGAACTTAAGCACTCTGTATCTCTGTGATACTTAAGAATTTAAGTATCACAGAGAAATTCTGGTCACTACAGAGCTCATTTGCTGTCACCACTGCTCCTCACTCTCCAGTACTCTGAAAGCTTGGGGATGATAAAGGGCTGCTTTATCCTATGTTACACTTAATTTTCAAGGGTTCCATGTTTGTCATGAGACCAAATATGATGGAACACACTGGAAGAGGCCAGTGCCTTCCTACTCCTACATGATTTTCAGCTCCATCCAGGAGACTCAGAAGTCTGTTGTAAGCCCATGCCAAGACAACTCATCTGCACTGAAAGTGCCCATAAATTTTGATTTGTAGCAAGAACAGTGCTAAATGCAGCTCTAATTGGAACAAGATATGAACAGATATTATGGACACTTCTCCCAGATACTGTCAAGTATCACTGGATTTTCTGGAACATGGCAGCATTTGAAATTACACTGCAGTGGAAGTAATTTTGAAATAGACTAGGACTAGAACATATCTGCTTCCAGATTCTTATGAAAACTTCTGCAATCAGGAGGGTTCAAAACTCCAAACCTCAATGTCAGCCTCAAGTGTGGAGCTTGACAAGACAGCACAGGTCACTGCAAGCTTGAGAGTGAAGTATCCAGGGAAATGAAGGCACTGGACAATTTGACACACTGCATGACTGAGGCTCTAAACTTACACACAAGCAGCCTTTCTTAAACCTGATATTTGTGTCACTCAAGTGTTTTGACCTCTTCTAAACCTGACTTGCTGCAGAGTTTGGAGAGTGCCACTGGCAAACAGAAGCTTCACAGGGCAGAGGAAAAGCCCCTTGAGAGTTTGCAGCCCCAGAAACAAAGGGTGATTCCCCTGAGCCCGTAGAGAACCTCAATGGTTTCACCTCCTCTGGCTCAATGAGCTTGAACTCCATTCCTCTCCCAGTCCAGGCAATGAAGTGAGAATTGGTGGGATTGTCCAAGAGAGCCACGAGGAACTGCCAGAGCTGCAGCGACCCCCGCCTCTGGTAGGGGGGCCCTTCCCTGTACCCTCCTCCTTCCTGCTTGATGTCTCCTGCTGAGAAGAACAAACAAGACCTTTCTAAGGAAAGCAGTGCAAAAACCACTGGGGAAAAAAGACAAAAAAAGCAGCACATCTCAGAGTTTCACAAATGTTTACCTGGGATATTGCAGTTCACATAAAACAGTGGCAAATTCACTTAAAAAGCAACTCTTCACTTAAAAAGCAACATCACAATTATGCTACATATGCTAGAAGGCCTGCTGGTAGGAAAGCTCAAAGAATGGGATACCAAAAAGCTGGGTGCAAACACACCTGCAGGGACACAGGTAAGGAGCTGTGTGGGCACTAGTCAGTGGCTGACTAAGGTGATCAATAACCCTATCTTACACCAAAACTCCAAGGCATTCTCTCTCCAACCTTCAAACCTTTCTGGAACAACACAGACATCATCAGTAAAGGACCTCATCTGCTTCTCATAGCTGCAGCCTGAAAGAGAAAGCAGCATCAGCAGTCACAGCCAGCCAGGGTGGCACCAGAGGGGGGTCCTGGGCAGTCCCTGCATTTCTTACCTAATGTATCTTCTGTACTTGAATGGCTTGGGTAACCCTCAGCATTCATGTACATGGAAGGACAGTCAGGAACATCTACAGAACAATTAACAAACTCATTTATTTAGGAAGCACAGGTGGCACAGTTCTCTTGCTCTGCAAAGGGGGATAGGGGAGTGCACCCAGGTCCTCTTGGAGCCCTCCTAAAGCATTAGTGTCATACTGGGAGCCACAGCTTCATTTGCATTGTCCTCCCAGTCATGAGTTAGAGCAGTAAGTTTTTGTGGGACTGTCACACACCATCCTTCAGAGTAGCCAGGATAGCCAGCCAATCACCTCTACATCACTTTTATACAAAATCATGGACTGCAGGCTAAATTTGAACCTCTCTCTCAGTTTAAGATAACAACACACCTTGCTGCTGCTTTCCCAGCTAAGAAGGCATGACATTTTTCCAGGGGAATTATGATGATGTAAATGGAGAGCAGTAGCATCTGAATGTTTCTGCAGTCTCACAAATATAATTCCAAATGTCTCAAGTCTCCCTGGCTTTTTCACATCATGAGGGGGCATTCTCACAACCAGTTTAGAAAATATAAAAGAAAAAACAGCCTTTGTTAAAAACAAGCAGGAAGTCTTTTCCTGGTTCTGTGCATCTGTGCACTGCAATTTGTGTTTTCTGAATCCAATTTATTTACTGTACACAGCTGAAACAGAAGCTGTAACTGGAGCTTTGGAAAGGTTTATGTTACATTTCCCTCTCACACCTGGGCCTGGCCATTGCTTCCAGCAGATATTTTGCTGATGCTAAGGGAAGAGAACCCTGAGCTGACAGACTGGGTGTTATTACAACCATAAACTACTCTCACAAAAAGCACATTCCCATCTTCTGGGTTTGTACATTTTCTGCACAGAAGGACACAGTGAAATTGTAATACCAGTATCACCACAGTGATATCCTCATAGGAGCTTTTTATTTTTGTGTTTATTTCTGTTAAAGGAAACAATTCAAGATGTCCATTAAAATACCAGGAAACCAGAAATATCATTCCCTCTGGAAGAGGGTATTGTGATCTCAGGGTAGTGAGTCTTTGGACAGATCTGCCAGGAAAATAAGATTTATCCCTTGTGGAAAAATAAAAGGATCACCTGGTGGAGATATCTGGCATCTAGAGAGCTATTTTTGGCATCACAAACTTTTTTCTCTTGTCATCCCCTAAAATCTCTGTTCCCTGAGCCTTGTTTCCATGGGAAGCAGCAGGTGGGAGCAGATCCTGCAGGGGACACCAGCAGCACCCTGGCACCCTGAGCAGCACCCTGGCACTGAGCTGAGCCCACCCAGAGCCCCTTCCCTCTGCCAGGGCCCAGAGGAGCCTCCTGCTGCAAGGATCCAAGAGAGTTTTTCTGCACAAGCTCCAACATATTTGACTCCTCCCTTTCTGCTGCTGTTTGCAGGCTGTTTTCAGAATGATTTCTTCTAAACTGACCTCACTTATTTTCTGCAACCTTCCAGCTCCCAAATACTCCTGAAAACAAAATCTCCCTGTGAAACTGGAAACAGCCTTTTCTTCATTTCTGATGGTGTGAGTGGGCTAATAAGGAATTTTGAGATTTTTTTGGCTACTTATTCCCTTGTTGGGGGGGGGCATGCTTTCATCTAGTTTGAATGGATTTAACATCACCTTCTACCTCCTATCTTGCTAAAGCTTTCAACTCAACCAGAAAGTCCTTCTCAGAGCACAGTGAGTGCCCCAGCCTTGCAGAGAACAGACAGAACTGTTTTAGCTCTCTGCCACCCAGCCAGGCCACCCTCCCAGACAGCACACACTCCTGATGGCGAGCAGTGCTGCTCCAGAGCTCAGAGAGCAGCACTTCATCCAGCTGGATGCTCTCCAAGGAGCTGCTGGCCCCCATGATGATGTTCATGCAGTCAGGAGGAGCCAGCTCTGCCTACCTGGCTCGTACAGGTAATCCACCTGCTCCTGCTTGACCACCACAGCTGCTGGGTACTGCTGCCTGCTGCCTGCCTGCTCTGCTGGCTCGTACTGGGGGTCCTGCTGCTCCTGCTTGAAGCCCTGCTGGGGGTACTGCAGGCAGGGCTCGGGCAGCTGGCACTGGTAGGCAGTGGGGTCGTCCTGGGCCATGGCCTGGGAGGGTGGGAAGGAGTGGCACATCTCCACAGGTGGCTGATAGGCAGAGCTGAGGAGGGAGAGCACGTGAGACTGCTGCTTCCTTGGGAATCTGCAGCCCCAGAAACAATGGGTGATTCCCCTGAGCCTGTGGAGAACCCTCTGGTTTCAGCCCTGGTTTCAGGGCTGGTGGAGGGACAGAAACTCCCCCAGGCCATTACTGGAGCTGTAGCAGCTCTTGGTGGCAGGGACAAGGAAGGGACCCCGGGCAAGGATGTTTCCAGGGGCAGCTGCCCCCCAGCCCCTCACCCACAGGGTCTGGCAGGGTTGAGGTGATGGATTTCACACCCAGGCACCAGAGGTGGGTCCCACAGGAGGGGATCCTGTCAGCACTTCCACCTGGAGGCTGCAGCCCTCCCTCCTTTCCCCAGCAAGGAGGGCAATCCCTGCCGGGGGCTGCCTCCCCCTGGCACAACTCACCTGCTCTCACTGAGGTACCCACAGCTGGGGGTGCAGCAGGGGGGGCCTGCAGGGCTCAGGAAGCTCCTGTCCTGTCCAGGGAACTGCTGCAGCGGGGGCTGAACCAGGACTCCAGGGCTGGGGGACTGTCTGGGCTGGTCATAGGCACTGGAACAGCCAAACAGAAATTGCAGCATTTCAGTTCTGCAGGAAGGGCTTGAGGCAGCATCTGGAACATGTCTGGGCTAGGTTACAAGATGTAGCTGGGTGTTTATTCTATTGCCTCTGTTAGAGCTGGGGCAGTTATCTGCTGTTCTTTGGGCAGTTTGCTTTACCTCTGCCACAAGCAATCCTCCCTCCAGGAGATCTCTTCTGTTCATGGACCATTCATTATTAATTATCTTCTGTTAATGGGCCAGCGAGTGTCCCTGCATGGCTGATACAATGACATCATCCCATTGGGAGGAGCCGAGCATTCCTACCTGGATAGAATCTGACACCTCAACACCCCAGCACCTTTCCCACTGCATTCCCAGAGGAGCAGCTTTCTTCTCCCCTGCATTCCCAGAGGGAGCCCAGGCCCATCCACACCAGCCCTGGAGCTCCAGAGGAAAACTCCCCCCTTGTGCAGGATCCTGCTCCAGCAGAGCCACAGCTGGCACTGCAGGAGGGCTGAGCCCCCATGGGATGGGGCTGAGCAACCCCTGAGCACAGCGGGCCAGGCCTGCCTGAACCTGTCAGTGCTTTGTTTTTGTTATTTGTACTATTGCATTTGTATTTTTAGTTTTCCTAGTAAAGAGCTGTTATTCCTACTCCCATATCTCTGTCTGAGAGCCCCCTAATTTCACAATTATAATAATTCAGAGGGAGGGAATTCACATTTTCCATTTCAAGGGAGGCTCCTGCCCTCCTTAGCAGACACCTGTCCTTTCAAACCAAGACAATGTCAAATGTGCTGTCCCTCTGTGCAGCCCCCTGGGCCAGAACACCCCAGCACAACCCCCCTGCTGCCTCACTGCTCCTGACAGCAACAACCCTGCCAGCAGAAAACTGGGGCAGGTCTGTGCTGGAGGAGCCACAGCACAGCCCAGGCAGGGGCCTGGCACTGCCAGGGCACTGGGGGCAGCTGTGGGACAGATTTTGGAAAGCCATGGGAGAGGCATGGGGTAGATGTCAGGATTGCTGAGGGACAGGGGGAAGGAAAAGGGGGAAGGAAAAGGGGGAAGGAAAAGGGGGAAGGAAAAGGGGGAAGGAAAAGGGGGAAGGAAAAGGGGGAAGGAAAAGGGGGAAGGAAAAGGGGGAAGGAAAAGGGGGAAGGAAAAGGGGGAAGGAAAAGGGGGAAGGAAAAGGGGGAAGGAAAAGGGGGAAGGAAAAGGGAGGCAAACCCAGAGCTGATGTTCCCAGGCCTGAGCTGCCCAGTGGGCAGTGGCCAGAGCTGCTGAGCACTGCTGGGCTGTGGCCAGCAGACAGACAGGGCTGCTGTCACACACTCCACCATCAGACAATGCAGAACTCGTGATTCCAGAGCAGCTCCTGCCCCTCTGGGTCAGCCACGTTACCTGGCATAAAGGCACTGCTCACTCTTGTGCTGGGCTGGCTGCTCGTGGCTGCAGGGCAGCTCTGAGGGGCTCTGGGGCTCCTTCTTGATCTTAGCAGGAGGACTGTGAAAAGCTACTGCAGGAGAGAAAGGAAAGATCAAATTGACACTTTTCTTCTTTCTGGGGAGCTGTGGCCGTCAGGCATTGCCAAATGCAGGTGTCCCTTTGCTGAATCTCTGCTGTGCCAGCAGTGCAGCAGCCCTGGGTGTGGGACTGGGCATCTCAAAGCACTCTGCTCAGCCAAAACACAGGGACAGCCCAGGGGAAAAGAAAAAAAGGTTTCTTTCCATTTTCAGTGCACTGGTCGTGGCAAGAGCCTGATGCAGACGAGGAGGGATATTTCTGGGCTCGTCAGAATTTCATGAATAACAAGTGTGGGTTGCAGTTTACAGCACCAGGAAGCAGGATGTGGGTGTTTCCTTCTCATGCTTCATTCAGTCCAGCAGGGGACAAAACTTGCTTCCTAGCTCCTCAGAAAGGCTTGTCCTGGCTGAAGAGTGGGCTGAGCCTCTTCTACCTTTGCCTGTGGGCTCTGGGGCTGCTCCTAGGAGCTCACTGGCATTTAGGGAGGAAAGTAACCCCAGAAAGGTACATAAATCTGGGCTGCTTTCTCAAACTAGGGAAGGATCTGCCCTCCAAATCCAAGCTGTAGTCTTTGAGTAAGGCATCTCCTTCATCACCAGCTTCCTCCCACCTCTTGAAGTCCCATGAGCTGCTCTGGGTCTGGGATGTTCAGCACTGTGATCACTTCTAAGAATGGGAAGGAACATGCTGATCCATTAACAGCTCATAGTTCTGATGGGTTTATTTCAGGAGTGACCTGAACCCTACATGCACCAGCCATTTTCAAGCTAGCTCTCCCTCACACAAAGGACTGAGTCCCTCCAGAAGTGAGCAGCTGCTAAAGGGCCAGGAAAAGGCTTTGCTGCCTCCCATGGCACAGGACACTTCTCTTGTAAACATACTTCTCCAAAATCGATTCTCACACCAAGAGGGGGATACCTGCCCCCTCCCTCCAAAAAATTCAGACTCTTTGGCTGCCTTTGATTTCATCCTACAGCAGCAAAGCCCATCTTGCCAGCACTCAGAGAGCTTGACTGAATTAATATAAATAAATAAATAAACCCATAAGATCCCAGAGCCTCCTGCTGCTCCTCAGGCACGCCTGGCTCCCGTGGCTGCTGTCAGTCAGAGCAGAGGAACCCCCCCAAAAAACAGCTCTGGCACTGCCCAGACTGGGAGAGGGGAGAGCACCCTGACCCTGGGGTGCATTCAGCATTCCAAGCATGCCACTCCTGCATCAAACAGCCCCGGGAAGGGCCAGGAGAGAAAAGAGTCTTTCTGTGGCTGGTGCACCCTGTGCAGCCCTTCTCAATGTATGGATGAATACAGCCCATCTGAAAATGCTGATGGGTCAGCTGGGAAAAAAAAAAATTGCTCTCTCCAGTACACTGAACTCCCTGGAATTTTCAAGAAGCTGGATGTGTTAGGAGCAGTCAGTTCTTTCCCCCTAAGAGCTGGAAGAGGCTCTCACATTACACTCATTGATCCACTCAGAGTGGGACCATCCCTCTCCTCAGTTCTAGGTCAAAAAGAGAAAGAAATTAGATAAATGGCTCAGAGACCAAGCTCTGAGAAAGGAGGGAAACAAGAGCAACCAGTAAAAGCGTTTCATGTCAGTTTAAGTGGGCAGTTTCCTGGGGCAGGGGGGAAAAGGCACCAGAATTTGGATTTGCCCTTCCCCCAGATGGGTTGAGCATCCCCGTGCTACTTACAGTTTTCTGAATGGAAGTCAGGCACAAATTGCTCATCGTTGTCTGGAACCTGAGCTGTCAGGAGAGAGAGGGAGGGAGGGAGGAGTTAGTTTTGGCACTTTGTTCAGTGTAATTAACACTAAGGCAGAAATAAATCTCTGCAGGAGAGATCTGAGCTTTCTGCTGGGATGGTTTTAGTGACTAAGAAGAGTTTCCCTTTGGGATTAATGAATACATGTGAGTCCTGGGAGAAACCCTGGGGAGAATCTTACCCATATTTTATAATGTCTAACAATTACTTTTACATCCCTTTTACTGCAGGGAAGGGAGAGCTTGCAGCAGATTGTTGTTATTTCATAAAGTCTGTCACTGCTGCTGAAATAAATGCTGCTGCTCACAGAAAAACCTACAATTTTTGTTATTGCACAGTGGACAACAGATTGTATTCTCTCAGCTCTAAAACAGAGGTGATGTAGTCAAAATTAAGGGACTTAAAAGATGGAAGCCCACTATTCTCAGTCAGTTGAAACTAAGCTAGCCTTGACATGCCAAAAATAAAGCTCAGGGAGTAACACTGTGCTAACAGGTGGGGAATAAGAATGGAACTGGCCAAACCCTTCACTCTGCAACTGCTGATCCTTCAAATACCCTGTATGCCAACAAACTGGAAATGTAGGCAATAAAAGATGGGGAACTGAGGGAAAAACAGCTAGAAAATTCATCCTCTGAATTATCTTTGAAAAGCAACGTGGAAACAGAAGAAATTATGGGGATTATATTGCATGAGCAGAGTTTGGACTTCACAGCCCACAGCCTTGAGGCTCTCCATGGTAAAGAGAATTAAATACTGGAGGCAGCAGGCACAGGACAGATGTGGAGTGAGGGGCAAGGCTGGAATGAAATGCTGGGCAGTGATGTTGGCACACAGCAGCCTAAGGAGACATTTGCCAGGAGACAATTTCCATTTTCATATTCACTACCTGCTTCTTATAATTGCAAACCGGGTATTTTCTTGTTCTCCCCAAACCAACACCGGTCCTTGGAATAACTGGGGTAATTGATGAGATTTAATGGGTTTAGATAATAAATAATCTAAACCCAGCTCTGCTCTTGTTGCAGCCACTCACCCTGCAGGCAGCAGCTCTGACCCCACCATTCCCACCCGGCTGCCAAGAGCTGCAGCACTGGAACAAGTGCTTAAAACTTAAATTTTCTGCCTGAGGACACCTGGAGATGTGAATCTGCTCCTTGCATCCACCAAAGCACCTGCCTGTGCCACTTTTCTCCAAGGAAGTTTTTTTTTTTTTGTTTGTTTCTCTGAATGCTGATGCACTTCTATCAATTGTTGGGCTCTAAGTTAATTCCACACAGTGACCAACTGCCAGGGTCACAGCCAGGTGTGCCAGATCCTGGTGAGAACAGTGCAGAGGAAAAGTGGATTTTTAGTGACCAGGCCCAGGAATTTTCAGCATGTGTTTCTTTTAAGAGCCATCTATATGCAGAATAATTCTTTGACTCCCAAAATAAGAAATCAAGTGTTAATTCACTACTAAAGTGAATTAAGTGAATTCACTACTAAAGTGCATTAACTAAGTGTTAATTCACTACTAAAAATATTTTTTAAATATAATAAAGAGATATACCTATGACTGAAATCACACAAATACCTATAGTGACACACACAAACACATATGTACAGATGTAGATGTGCTTTAAACTCATGAATATTTTTGGCTGATGCCTTATTTCTAGTTTGCTTCCTCCTAGGTTTGTTTCTCTTTTATTTAAAAAGTAACATCAAAACCTGTAAATAAATAAATAACTTTAAGTATGTTATTTATTATTTTCTGTTATCACTTTGAGGGTTTTTTTAACGTTTTCACATTTTCTTCTGCATTGTTTAAGAAGGTACTCCTCAGTGTTCTGATGCCATCATCTCATGAACAAATGTTGGCACACAGGGCATGAGTAAAAATTATTTTCACCATTCAGGAAAATATTTTGACATGCTGATGAATAGGAAAAAGCAATAGTTTGCTTCAGAGGGTCATCTTTTTGTTACAAGTCTGGAAATGGGAGCAACCATGGGAGAAACCAGCTCCCTGATACGCAGACTAAAATCACAATCAGAAAATTAAAACTCATATTGAATTTCTCAGGGATTTCACTTGGACTCTGATTAGATGCTACGAGCTATGCAAAATGATAATTTAAAAAAAATCTCTGCCTATATTCCAAAACCATGCAGTGGGGTTTGCATTATCATTTAGTGATCCTGGCTGGAAGCAGAGCACCTCTGTCCCTCCAGGGCTGTGAGCCCACGTGTGACTGACAAACTCACCCCAGAGCCACTCTGCCTCTGGCAAAAAAAACATTGTGAGAGATTCCAGGGAAAGTCTTCAGATTGGTGAGCTCAAAATATTATCAGACATGAGAAAATCTAACATTGAAAGTCTACCAAAAATCAGCTCTGAGGCAAACTTGTTGGCAGCTCGAGTTCTTCTGAGGTTTAAAAGAAATCCATCTCGTGCACATTCAGCAGGTCAATGACATGGCCAGAAATTAAAACCTATTTTCCTGTTCTGATAAAAGTGACATGGATGTTTCAATTTTGAAACAGCCTCCAGGTAATTCCTGCTGCATCCTTACAATCCTCACACTCTGAAACACTGCTTAGCAATGTCACCTCATTTCAGTTCAGTGTGGAATGAACATAAAACTTTTGAATTTTTCCTTAATAATCTTACTTTGTTGGCAAATACATTTTTGAAGGCCTAAAAAATGAATTGTTTGACAAGATTGTCCCTCACTTGTGGTAAAATTAGAGGAAATAACCCTGCTCAAAATGCCATGCATATTTTAACATGATTATTGTCAAATATTTTTAAGTACCTAGATACAATAAGTACTCCTGTATTTATCAAGAGTTTTGAATTTTCTAGAGAATGGATCATCTGTAGTGCTGGAATTAGAGCAGAATCACCATGTTTAGAACTAGTTTCTCTTGGAATCAATGTGACTTCCTGGCATTTGAAGTTTTCCTTCAAGTTCAAAGTCAAAACAATTAAGACACCAAACTGAAAAGTGTGTAAATTCCAGGGATGTCCCAACAAAGTATTATATTAAAATAAAAAAGAAAGAAAAAAACCTAAAAACTAAAAAAAAAAAAAAAAAAAAAAAAAAAAAAAAAAAAAAAAAAAAAAAAAAAAAAAAAAAAAAAAAAAAAAAAAAAAAAAGGAAGAAGAAAGAATAGAAGCATTTTGTTCCTCAAATTAAAAGACTACTTTATTGTTTAAGAAAATATCAACGTTCTGGCAACCAACAAAGTGACAAATTAGCATAAAATCGAACCAGTTACAAATAGCCTGAAGCGAAAACTGTGCCCAGGAAAGCGGGCCAGCAGCCAAGTTCCATTCATAAGCAAATGCCCTCACAATGGTGCTATTCAGCGTCTTAATTTACACAAGCCAGAGGCTGGCAAGGCGGAAAAAACCACTTTTGTTTGGAGCGGGGCAAACACAGCGGAGGAGCGGGACAAACCTCGGAAACAGCGCAAAACCGGGGGAAGGAACCTTACCTTCGGT
>WEZZ01033159.1:104983-132012 GCA_013400585.1 Chloropsis cyanopogon | reverse complement strand
CAGGAAAGTCCTCACTGCAGACTTGGAGTGATCAGTTATTGGGTTAAAAGTGAAAATAATTTAGGTGTCATTTCTTAATTGGATAATTTAGCCTTAAAAGACCTTGTAACAAGAGATAGTTTGGCATTTTGTGCCTTGTTAGTGAATGCTGCAGAACTCACTGCTGTGAGACTGTAACATAGATAAGGGAAAATGAACACCTGAGCTGAACATGAACTGTCATCTCTTCAATCCCGACCTCGATGGGAGAAAAAGAAGCCAAAACCTGGCAATGCCCTCACTGGTTTCACCCGGGGAAAACACCCTGTCTGTGTTTCTGCTGCTTCCCAGTAGCACACACCACAGTGGCTGCACTTTGATGTGAAAAGTCTGAGGGAAGGTCAAACCCTTGCTGCCACCAAACTGTGGGAAAGACAAAAAAGCTCTTCAACAATATTTTTTGGTGTTAGAGAATCAAGGCATCACTTTATTCTGGCCAGGATGTGCCACAGAAATAACTTCATCCACACACAGCCTGGGTTGTGCAGAGAAAATCCTTCCATGACACATGAATTTTATTAGATTTTCCAGATACCTACACAATCAAAACCCAGAGAAATTCATTGGTTCAGTGCTCATTGGTCCTAAGTCAAGCAGTTCTCAGTGTTTGGGTTTTTATTGGATAGTTCTGGTGACATTGTGACATGTCAATGCCAGCTTTGCTGTCCCTGCAGCAGCCTCCTGTTAATCCTGCTCAGGCCATGGAATTTGGAGCCTGTGCAGCTGATGAGGCTGGCAGTAAAGACTCTGCCTTTGAAGTTTGTGTGATCTTCCATCCAGTCCGACTTAGGCCAGAATCCTAATGAGGATTTTCCAAACCAACAAGACTGCTAGAAGAGTGTGAAGCTTGGTAGTTAACCCCCAGGCTGCAGAGGGGTGCTGGGCAGAGGCAGAAAATGTGAGTTTTACCTGGGTGCTCTGCAATCCCCCTCCTCACTGCCCATCCCTGAGCATTCTGGCTGCTGGAGCTGTTATCCACAGCACTGGATCATGGTCATAAACTCTCCCCTAAGCCTTTTTTTTTTCCTCTCAAGACTTAAAACATTCAGTTCTCAGCCTTTCCTCACGTGGCAGCTTTCCAGGCTTTGGATCATCTTTGTGGCCTTTCTCTGGACCCTTTCCAACCTGTCTACATCTCTTTTTTTTTGTATAGCAGGGATCAAAACTGTATTCCAGGCATGGCCTGTCAAGTGCTGAGAGGGACAGTGACTGCTCTGGCAGTGCTGGTGATGCCCTGGCTGCATTTCTCTGTGATTTCTGTGCTGCTGCAGCACTCCGGTCACTCACTTTGCTGCTCATCCCCCAGGAACCTTTCCACAATTTGGAGGTTTCTCCATCCTAATTCATTTTGAGACAAAAATCATAGAAAATAAAGGTTGTGCCCAGTGAGGCTCAAATCTGGATCTGGCACAATGAGTCCAGGAACAGGGTGGATGTGACTGGCAGAAGTGGAGGGAAGTCTGAATTGCAGACACGGGTTCTTGAGCAAAGTTTGCAATGCTCAGAATGTCCTCCTGACAGGGAGTTCTCTTTCTCAAGCCTAAATATGCAAATCACAAAGGTTACTTCTGTTCAGTCTCTTTCTGCAAGAGGATCTATGGTAGTATGTGTTATTTACTTGTGATTTGAATTTTGTGTTCGATTTTCCAGCCGTTCTGTAAGGACAATAGGACAGGAGATTTCCACTGGCCCACAGAACTTCACTCATGAGATTTGTCATGGTTTTCAACTCCAGGTGACTTCCAGCCCCAGCATGCAAGGAAGTGTCTGGGTAGGTTTCTTGCACCTTTGTGGCTGTCTGAGACACAACACAGACTCCAGAGAGAACAATTTTGTATCAGGTTTTGTGAGTAAAACACTCCTTTTAAGCATTCATGGCAGCCACTTTTTATAATGCTCTGAATGAGAGAAGACATTTCAGGCACTCTGTCTACAGGAAGGAAGTGATTATTTTATTAGCAGTTTGAGAAATTAAATTATGTGAATTATGGCAGAATAAGTTTAGCAAAATGCTATAATGTAAGAAAACAATTAAAAAGAATTATATAAGGTTGGGTGGCTTCTTTATTCTGATAGAGTGTGCAGTTAATTGATTGTCACATGGCTATAATGTACCAGGAGAGCTGTGAGAGCAAATATCAAGATCTTTGCTCAGGAGAGGTGTTGGAACCCTGGTTACTGAGAATTTTAAACTTTCTGTGCTGTCAGGCACTGACCCCCAAGACAAAACTACACTTGACCTGAGGTCATGGAGAAAGCTTCCAAAATTGAATGATAAAACTAAGATTATGAGTGTGTAGTTTGAATAGGAGTGTATAATATCACATAGTAAAAAACGTAGAGTTTAAAGTTTTTAAATATAGTAATATATATAAAACAAAATGGAAGTTTTAAAACAGAAACTAATCCTTCTTCTTCTTCACCTTCTTCTTCATAAGTTTAAGTAGTATTGTATAATTAGATTTAAAATTCCACATTACAGATTTTTAACTTAATAAAATAGTTTACAAGTATACTTTACAAGTAGTAAACTATTAAGTTTAAAATAAAACTAATTCGTGTCATTTCTTAATTAAACTATTTATCCTTAAAAACCTTATTAAAAATACATTAAAAAAACCCCAAAAAAACCAAATCCATTTTATAATTTATGAGTAAAATACAGTAAAACTCACAACTTGTAAAACTATAATATAAATAAAAATTAATAAACATCTAAATCCATCTCACAATCTAATCCCAATCTTAACAAAAAAAAGAAACAAAGTAATCCACAGAGAGGAAGTGCAGAGAAAGAGCCAAGTCTTGTAGGCATTTGAAGAAATGCCTGCCTCGATTACCAATTTGTGTTTCTACAGACATGACCCACCAATATAGGGAAACACAGCAGTGTGCAGCATCAGAAGTCAGGAGTCTGAAAGGAGGACCCTTCAGTGTTAGTCAGGTAATTTTTCACTTCGGAAAAAAATCCTTCTTTAAAACACTCTGCTCCTTTTGATGCCTCAGGTTTAGCTTTTATATTTTCAGGTTCTGTTCTGCTTTACTATGTGGGTCTGGGCTTCATGTTATGGGATGGTGAGCTCTCTTCACAGAGCAGGGAGAGAAAACAATTCCTTTTCTAGCTGGGGACCAAGGACAAATGATCCAAATCTCAGCCCAAGAGCACAAACAACGTGGGCTGAGGAGAGAAAAACAAGCAGGATGGGACTGCATGGGCTAAAGCTGGAATTGGACAATTAACTCCCAACATGCAAATGGAGCAGAACTTATAAAAGTGTGAGACCCCGTGACCCCTGGGGCATTTTGTGACCATTTTGGGTTCACCTGGGGTGTAGCCCTGGCTGAGCTCTTGTGCTGCCCAAGGTGGATCTGTTGAGGCCTCCTAATAAATCCCTACTTTATTCTTTAGCTCTGTCTAGCCTCTGCTCTAGCTCAGTTTTCCTTTGAAGGTGGGGATCTCCCAGCTTCACCTGTTTGCACGATGCTGGTGCCTCAGCTGGGGATTTTGTGTGACACAGGGACGACCAGAGGCAAACCCAGAGAAACAAGAGGTGCCACCCACAGCAAAGGGGGCTTTGCCAGGAACACTTGGCCCTGCAGCTGACCTGGGGCACTGAAATGTAAAAAGCAACTGAGATAGTAAGAGAGTAAAGAAGGTGCTGAGTAACTAGCAGGCAGTCAAGGCAGGAGAGAGAACTTCACTTGTGTTGAGTGTGCAGAGCCAGGGTACCAAAGCAAGGCCCACAGCTGTTAGCAGGTACTAGCAACTTGGCCATTATGGTTGGAGTAACCACCAATAAAATCTAATCAATGAAATCCCTTTTAAGTTGGTTGGATTAGTGACCCAGAAAATAGCTCCCCTGCAGAAAAGGAAATGATAGTCTATAAAGTGAGAACTCAATGGGAAAAATCTATTAAAGTGAGCGAGCTATAAGGAGACCTTTGGTGTTAACTGAAACCTTTTGGAAAGGAGCCACAAAAAACTCGGAGCAGACTTTTAACCCTCCAGCTGCCACTGTGCTAGAGGGTGCTGAGGCTGGCAGAGGGGCTGGGCAGGGACAATGTGGTGGCACCAGGGGATGGTGGCACCAACACTGAGGGAAAACCAAAAAAACCCTCCAACAACATATTTAGTGCTAGAGAATGAAGGCATTACTTTATTCTGGTCAGGATGTGCAACAGAAATCATTTCATCCACACATAGCCAGGGTGTGCAGAGAAAATCCTTCCATCACACAAGGTTTTCACGAGATTTTTCTTGTACTTATGCAGTCAAAACCCAGGGAAATTCATTGGTTCAGTGATCATTGGTCCCAGGTTCGACAGTTTGTGGTATTTGGTTTCCTGTTGATCCCTTCACCTTTGATGTTATTTTGGTTCTCATTCTTGGTTCTCTCATCTCTCCTCTCCCAGAGCAGGTGTCTCTGACCATGCCAGGGGTGATGTTTGGAGTTGATGTTCATTAATGGTCATTTTCTTTTGTGCATCTTCTGTGCTGCTCCCAGTCTGCTGAGACATTAAGCTCATCATGCCTTGAGTGATGAAACAGAACTTTGAAAAGAAACTTAAAATTCCTTTTCCCTGAGGCAAAGGTGAACAAGACTGACTAAAGTTACCCCAAAAAATTAAAAGTTTTGTATCATTTCCCAGCAATGGGGCAGGGAGGATGTGGAGGCAGCAGTGGGATGGGTGCTCAGACCCAGCTGAGGAGTTCTCAGAGTGGATTTTGGAGTATCCAGCAATGCTGGATCGAGCTCCATTGAGCTCCAGGAACAGGCTCATCCCACAAGGCTTTGAGCTGATTTCTCCCCCTGCCAAGCAGTGGATTCACAGAGTGCCCAGAATTACCACTCAGCCTTTTTGTACCAAAGAAGGCATTTAAACCTCAGCTAGCAAGGCATCCTGAGCCTGGGACAGTGCAGAAGATGGATCTGATGGACCCAGGAGTGCATTATGAAGGAAAGGGCTTTCTGGCACCCAGAAAATTCAAATTATCCCATCCAACTAAATTTGAGGAAAAAAAAAATCAATTTTTCATAGGATTCTTTTTTTGGTCCAAAAATCAGCTTTCTGATGTCTACCTATAGACAGTATTGATTGATTGCTAAGACTAAAAGATAAAGAGCAGAATCTCTGCTTTGTTTCTTCTGACATATCAGTGCAATTTCTGAAATGTCTGAGAAACAAAATGGGGATCCAACAGTCCTGGGAACATAATTCAATAAAAACAAAACCAGGAAAAGCATCTTGAAAGAACTTATTAACACAGACCTCCTGAAAATCAGAAAATTCAGAATATGCTATGCATTAAATTCTAGGTAAGATGAATTTGATTCAATTGCTTTATTATTTTTTAAATGCTAGGACTCCCTCATTCATTATCTAAAAATGAAGAGAAATTCAGTGATGCAAAATAAGTCTAGTATCTAGGAAAATTCGTTATCCAGAGCTAGGTCTTGATCAATCAATACAGACTTCATTCTTGCATATAAATCAGGTAAGAAGCTAAGAGTGTCCATGTAGAAGTAAAAGTACCAGTCAAATGTGTTTTCACATTTTCAATTTTAAAAGTATTGGAAGTAATACAGCAAATCTGCCCCCAGGGACACTCAGCCCTTTTTACCTTTATCTTCACTTGCTACCTCTGGCTGTTTTTTATTCCATGTAAGTGGAAGAGGGATGGGGGGAGAAAGCTTTTATGCACTGGAAGACTGTGTGAAAAACATGTGTAACCTCTGCTTTTTATAAAAGTGGTGAGAAAAACCTGTGAAATCACGATTTGAGAAAACTTTTTCTGAAGAACCTGCCGTGGGACTGGAAGGTGATTGAGCTGCAGGACCTGAGATATTTCTGCCTGTAGTAATCATTATATTAAAACTTCAGACTCTGAAAGTCTGAAAAGAGGATCCTACTTTATCAGATTTTTTACCTTCTTTTCTTTGAAAACTGTTTAGTCCTGTTTGGCCAAGTAGATTTTCCAGGGAGAACTTAGTGAGGGGAAGAAGTGACGGATCCATTTGGGCATTTTGACATTTTGGACATTTTCTGAGTGAAGGCCCTGCTGGGGAGGGGCTCATGCTGCTTTGCCAGACAAACTGGTGTGTGCCATACTGAAAACCTAAAGATAGACAAACATAACATGTATTATATATGAAATTATTTTTAAATTCACCATTTAAAAGCCATTTAAAGTCACATAAATGTGCCTCATACAACAGTCCAATCTTGGTTCTGAAGAAGCAAATTGTGTCTCCTTTTTTTGGCTCTGGATATATTTATGTGGGGCAATGGTATAGATACATATTATAATATTGGCTTTTCACAAATATTAAAATGAATACTATAGAATATATATATAATGAATATTATATGTGTAATGTTAAAGTAACTTTGCTATAAAGATATCATTTATATTTCTCTTGTTAACTAAACTTAAACATAGTAATGAAATAGCTAATATAAGTATGCTTCTGTTAAAATACCTACTTAGTTAAGATAACATTCCATGAACATTTGATGAAGACCCCTACTACTGATGTGCCAATTATCAACATTTACCATCAGTATAAAGTATAGACCAAAGCCCAAAACTAAAAGTGATGATAAGAATAGACTAAAACCACAGCCAAGAAATACCCATGCTCTAAAAAAGCAGACCCAAGGAAGAGACATGCTAAACAATTCTTAGAACGTGTAAATTAGTTTGGAGGAAAGTTTCAATATGCAATATTAAATATTTGCAAATATCAAAATGGACTTTATATGTGTGGTGTAAAAGTAACTCTGTTATAAAGATATAGTTTTAAAATCTGTTGTTAATTAAGCGTAAAGAAATAGCTGATATAAGTATGTTTGTGTTAAAATGCCTGCTGGGATGGGATAGCATCCAATGAACACATGAAGAGGACACCTGCTACAGATATGCCAACTATCAGCACTCACCTTCTGAAGGCAGTGTGAACCAAAGCCCAAAAACTGGAGGGGATAAGAATGGACTAAAACCACAACCAAGGAATCCACAGGCTCTAAAAAGGTGGAACCCAGGAGGATCCATGCCAAACAATTCTTGGAACAGGTAAACTAGTTTGGGGAAAAGTTTACTCTGCATAATTGTTTATGAATATGCCACAGGCTGAGGTAATGGAAAAGGTATTTAAGGGGGATCCCCAAAGATAACAGCAAGTAACCTGACTGTAAATATTGATAAAAGACACTTGTCCTTCCACATTGGATACCTTCCATGCCACTGGCCAAGGTGTGTGTCCTGCCTGGAGGTGGGAAGGGGGCAGCTCTGCTCGCTGTGGAGAGCAGGGGTGATGAGGCTCCTGAGCAGCAGGTGCAGAGGAGCAGCCTCGTCCCACCCCACCAAAGCCACACCTGCTGCAGCTGCAGCACTCCTGCACCTCTGCCTGCCCGGCCAGCCCCATCCTTGCTGGGAGAGGTTTTACAGTGACCTCTGTGAGCCAGAGAGGAGTTTGATAAGAGGATCCATGTTTACCCCTGAAATAATTTCCTACCAAGGTTGTTGACATAGAAACCAAGAATGAAAGAAGGATAAAAAAGAGAAACCTGCAGCTGCCTATTCCAATAAGCACTTTGTTTGTCTTTCCTGACCAATGGCTAAAGTGTAAACTTTGGAGTTTTGTAAGAATGTATAAAAAGCATGCATGCTATAACAAAAACAGTTTGAAGCCTTCTGAAAATGGAGTGTGTTGCTTTGTATTATCTCTGTCTCAACTATGGCACTTCTTCATTTTGTCTTCTCATTCTGTGTAAAGGGCAGCAACGGTGTAAACATTCCTCAGGTCTGAACTCAACTGAAATTACTCTTTCTTAGTAGCCATAAATAAAACAACAATCCAAATTTTTGAAATAAACCTTTATTTTTCCTCATAATAATTATCAGCATGTAAGAGGGTTTCAGGGCTTGCTTACAAGAAAAACGAAAACAAACACGAATTTCCCAACCAATTCTGGCAATATTTTAAAGAAACTACCAATGACTTCTGTTTGTCAGAGTTTTTAGTGTAAACTCATGGTAGTGGATTGGCCAGATGCTTCTTGGGGAACTCTGCTTATGTTATTGCAGCCCTTTTCTCCTTTTCAGAGCACCTCCCTTCTGAAAGCTGCAGAGGTGGTGGGGCACAGGGCCTGACACAGTGCACAAGGTCAGAAACTCAGCAGAGCCTGGGTTGCTCTGAGCTTCCACTCCTCTGATCCCCACACCTTTCAACATCTGTGTGGTAAAAAATGGTCCCACCCTGGATGCAGCACAGGCAGCACCAGTTCAGGTGGTGCTTGGTTGGTTGGTAGGGATGGAAAGCAGTTGTTTGGACCATTGTTCAGTCCTTTTTTGCATTCCCTGTAACATCTGCGGTCACCTCAGCTCATCCTTCCCTCCTTCCAGAGCAAGAACTCTGTGCTCTAACAGTGGAGGTGTCTCCTGCAGCAAACCCTGTGCACAGCAGAACCTCACAAGCAAAGACAACCCCCCGTGGCTCCTCTTGTTTACTCCAGCAAAGAATGAAGTGATTAAAGAGGCAGAACATACCTCTTCTCCCCAGGACACACCGGAGAGGCACAGCTGAATAAATACCCTGTGTTATTGCAGTCTGCTTGCCTGGGAGTTAAACTGCAGGTAGCAAAGAGCTCTGCCAAATGTAGTGATTGCCACACTCGGCATCCACTGCCAATCCCACGGATGAGAGCCACTCAGAAAGATTTATAAGGGCAGAGGCACATTCCTGGAGTTTCCTGTGCTGCAGCTGGAGCTCCCTGGGCTTCCACTTGTGAAAAACACGTTCACTCTCCTGTGAAAATTTAAAAAGTTTAATAATAAAGGACAACAGGAGACAAGGACCATAGAGCAAAGGTTATTATGGCCAGGTGCATCCTGGCACTCACCAAGAGCACACTGTTATCTTTGGGGATCCCCCTAAATACCTTTTCCATTACCTCAGCCTTATGCAGAGTAAACTTTTCCCCAAACTAGTTTACCTGCTCCAAGAATTGTTTGGCATGGCTCCTCCTGGGTTCCACCTTTTTAGAGCCTGTGGATTCCTTGGTTGTGGTTTTAGTCCATTCTTACCCCCTCCAGGTTTTGGGCTTTGGTTCACACTGTCTTCAGAAGGTGAGTGCTGATAGTTGGCATATCTGTAGCAGGTGTCCCCTTCATGTGTTCATTGGATGTTATCCCATCCCAGCAGGCATTTTAACACAAACATACTTATATCAGCTATTTCACTAAGCTTAATTAACAACAGATTTTAAAACTATATCTTTATAACAGAGTTACTTTAACACCACACATATAAAGTCCATTTTAATATTTGTGAAAAGCCAATATTACCATATGTATCTATAACACACTGAGTGCAGGGGATGTCTCAGCCTGGTGCTCTCCTGCTCTTTCAGCACGTGCCCTGGGATGAAGGCTCTGGGATGTAGCAGAGATGATTCCATGCAGACTGGATTGTGCATGGTCATCCCTGCCCTTACACAGCATTTGGCACCCTTCTGTGAAAAACAAGGTTCACTTTCCTATAAAAATTTAAAAGTTTAATAAAGGAGAATAGGAGATAAAGACAATAAAACAAAGATTTGTGGCTGGGTGCCTCTTGGCATTCAGCCAAAAGCACACTTGCTATTTTGGAAACACCCTTTATATACAATTTCTATTGTATCAACCTGTTACATATTCATAAACAATTATGCACATTAAAGCTTTCCTCCAAACTAGTTTACACGTTCTAAGAATTGTTTAGCATGTCTCTTCCTTGGGTCTGCTTTTTTAGAGCATGGGTATTTCTTGGCTGTGGTTTTAGTCTATTCTTATCATCACTTTTAGTTTTGGCCTTTGGTCTATATACTGATGGTAATGTTGATAGTTGGCACATCAGTAGTAGGGGTCTTCATCATATGTTCATGGAATGTTATCTTAACTAACTTTTATCAACACAAACATACTTATATTAGCTATTTCATTACTATGTTTAAGTTCAGTTAACAAGAGAAATAAAAATGATATCTTTATAGCTAAGTTACTTCTCATGGAATGTTATCTTAACTAACTTTTATCAACACAAACATACTTATATTAGCTATTTCATTACTATGTTTAAGTTCAGTTAACAAGAGAAATAAAAATGATATCTTTATAGCTAAGTTACTTCAGCATTATACATATAATATTAATTCTAATATTTGCAAAAAGCCAATGATATATATCAATAACATTTCTGTAATGGCCACTCTTTTTCCTAAGAAGCTTTACATGTTTTGAGCTTGTATCTCTGTGGAATGCATAGACACTCCCAGGGAACAGGAAGGTAAAGGGTTTTTTGACTTTCACTGAGCTGGCAGGTTAAGGTGTGTGTGAGCAAAACTGTGTTCAATAAGAAGCACAGAAACCCATGGAGATGGTTTTTATAACCTCCACTCCTGGGATTGCAGCAATTTCTCTTTATCTCCTTCACTTTCTCTGCCTATTTTGATAGACATTAGCAGAATAGAGATGGTTTTTCTTACTAAAAAAAAAGCCCTAAAAACCAAACCAAACCAACAACAACAACAACAACCACCCCCCCAAAAAAAAGCAACCCAAAAAAAAACCCCAAAACAAAACAAAAACCCCAAAAAGACCAAACAAAAAACCCCAGTCAGTCACTGGTTTCAGTGAGTACAAGAATGGCTGCATCTTGTGTAATCAAAATCAGGACACGAAGTTAGGAAAAATGAAGAAGCAGAGTCCTAATCAGGGAAGAAAAAGAAACTGTGATTTTTTTCCAAAGAAAAACAGCATTGAATAGTTCTGTTTTCATGTTCAACTTAACTGCTGAAGTGTGATAAAATGCTTTGAACTTGAAAACAGAGTAACTCTTCTCTAATCCTTTTCTAAAGTCCACAAATAAAGAAAGATGTTTTTTTAAGATACCCTGCAGAAGGCAAGGGGGAGCTGCTGAAGGCTGCTGCTGTTTGGGGGCACTGCACAGCCACTGACTTGGGACCAAACTCGAGCTTCTTGATTGATGGAAAAGCATTTGCCACTATTTTTCACTGAGCCTAACTTGCTAACATGAGCTGGCTGAGTGAACACAGAGATCCTGAACTGGGACAAATCCCAGCTTCCTCTGAAATTTTCAAACATTTTTTTTTCTTCCTGTCAGATTCCAGACAGATGAAATTTCCTTGGCATAGACCTATTCCATCTCTCCTCTGAATCTCAATAAATCATGACTTGGAGGTAACTGATCAAGAGTGTGGGAAGGGAACCTGGCTTTGTTCTCAGATTCAGCCTCATCTGCCCACCAGCTTGCCCTCTCCCGTGGGTCCTGCCTCTGCTACCACTCATTTTCTGGAAAATCCCAATTTCAATCTGATTCCAAAGCTTGCTGAGTCCAATTGATACTGTTTGTATGATAGTGTAAAGAATGAGTACATTCCTCAGGTCATAAATCATCTCAACCTGACCCCAATTAACTACAGACCCTGGATTTAATTTCTCTCAGTTCTCACCAGCCATAACAAATTAGGTCATTGTGTGTCAGTGAGACACTGGAGCAGACACCACTGGGAGCACCACAGGGGATGCTGGTGCAGTTATGCTGCAGGGAGAGAGAAGGAGCCAGAATGGATCATATCTTCCTCTTGCTATCCAGATAGCAGTCAGGGCATTCTTGGCAGCATAGGTAAAGGATTTTCATAAGGATACAGGAAAGCCATGGATCTGTACGTTTTATTGAAATTTTGCTCCCATAAGAGAGTGAGGTGATCTCTGACACCTGTGGCTGCCTGCCTTGCACAGAATGATTCAGTTGTGCCTTGTGCAAAAATCGAGCACCCAGTCAAGCACAGCATGAGCTCAGATGTGCATTACAGGCACCTGAAGTGTCCTGCCCTCTTGAACGCTCTCTCATTTTCGTGTGGCACATGGCAAAGACTGCATGGAACCTGTAAAAGAGACTGCGCCTCTGGCTTTCTTCTGGAAAATGCAAATCAACAGATTCCTCAGGTTTGAGAGATTCTTCTCAGCAGGTACAGCACCACTAAGGAGGATTCAGTGTTCTGTGGGATAAGACCTTTTTGAGCTCAGTGATGCTAGAAGTCAAAAAGCTGTCGAAAGAGTGCTGAACCCATGGTTCTGAGGTTGAGATTTATGCCTTGGATTTGAACAGGGAAATCCAAATGACTCTTTCCTATAACTCACTGCTTTCACTATGTTGTTTCACCAATAACGTTTATCTTGTTCTTTAATGTTGTCATAAAAGGGCAGTAACAATACAATAATGGTGAATAATCTAAAATGCCATCCCTAAGGGAGGCTAATCAGATCAGTTCACTAATGACAACCAGCATGAGAAATTAATGAATTCTTTTTGTTTCCAATTAAAACTACCTGCCTTTAAACCTGTTTTATACCACTGACTACTTCTCAATTGAGTAATGTAGTTTTTATTTGTGAAACCTCATACTGTTAAATGCAATGAGCTCATCCTTTTCCTTGGCATCACCTCATCTTGACTCTGGCAGAGACACAAAGAAATTACAGCAGAGAGAAGACTGTAAAAAAGAGAGATCATTTTTCTCTTAAAAATAATGCTAGTCAAGTTGGCCCTGGCAACTGTGAAGGGAAGTGAAAATTCAAGCCCAGTTCCATATTTGAAGTTATACACAGATTGCAAATCCAACATTGTCACCCTTGCATTGTTTTCCATATAGTGAGTTATATTTTTCCTACATATTCATATGTATAAAAGATGTCAAAGCAACTGCAGCTGGAAGAGATTTTTTCATTTGGAAGTGATCTGTAACAATCACTGAGTCCAACTACCTGACTTCAGGGCTGACCAAAAGTTAGAGCACATTATTGAGAATATTATCAAGTGCACTGAAAGCTCTAGGAAGTTTCAGGCACAGCTTCCTCCCCAGCTATTCTCTCATCTTGTTACTGGCTGAGAAATTCTCACAATGCACAAAGAAAAGGAACTGTGATGTGTAAGAGTGATGAGATACTGTGGGCTATATTTAACCTCTTGAAAAAGATCAGTGTTGAACCAGACAAGGTCTCCAGTTCCCTCACCAGTGCTCTTCCAGCCCTGGGCAGGTCCCCACTTCCAGTTTGGGAAGGAGGGTACATACACATGACCATTTTGGTTTTCTTCTTGATATTTGCCTATTTTAAATGACAAAATGTCTCTGAGACAAGGCCTGCTCTGAGCCAAGCTCTGGTCTTAAATAATATCTCATGGTGCTACAAAATGCAAAGGGGAAATGGATGGGTTTCCACTGAGTTTGTTTCCCTTATGGCTTTCTTGGACTTTTTAAACAGCTCTGCCAGGATTGGGAAGCTTGTTTTTTTTTCAGAAATCTTGTAAAGACACAGGAAGAATTTAATGATTGCAATAGAAAGACTTTTTTTTTTTTTCCCATGCTTATTTATTTAATAATGTTTGAATAGTTGAAAATATCTTTGTGTTCATTGAAGACTTCCTGCCTGGAGTGTGAGAAGGACCCTGAGCATGCAGGGGATATAAACCAGATTCATACTGGAACCCAGCAGTATAAACATGTCTTCACTGCAGACAAGAACCCTTAAGTCTTGTAATGTGAAACATACTCCAGTTGTGTCTGTGTTTTCTCCTGCAAATAAACTCAGTGAGAGATGTGCCTAAAACGTTTTTCTGACACAGACAATTTCTCACCTCATTATTTTATCCTCTTTTTAATAGATTTATTTTTTATTGGGATACTTTAAAGAAGTTTATAACTCAATCCAGCTAAATACAGGCGGCTTGAAGACAGCAAGTAGCCTGACACAAGTCCATGCTGCCAGGACTTTGAAGTAAGAGGCCTCACGTTATACTTGTGCCATTTCTAGGTATAATCACAGAATAGAATATTAGATGGTTGTATACTTGAATAAAGATTGGCTACTTGAGCTACACTTTTCCCTAGAATATTCTTTTCAATTGATTTCAGACAGAAACTGTGGATAGTTATTATGGAGAGTTATACTTCTCTTCACTGGAAAATAACTTCCAGTCCAGATTTGTAAGATACCCTGACACTGGGACCAGGGGTCTGTCCTCCTCAGCTAAGAAAAGTGCTTGGAGCAATTAAATTAGATCTTTTTTAGTAGATTTTTTTTTTTCTGAATTGTAAACTGCACAGATTCTCAGCAGTTATATCACTTTTCTTGATCATCTCTCATGAAAGAAATAGAGAATGGAAAGTGTTGAAATATAGATAAACAGATAAGCATCAAAATATAGAATATAAAATATTCTATATTATATTTATATTATATAAAATATAGATTACAATAGATTATATATAATATTCTATATTATATTTGTATTTTTATATAAAATATAGAATATAAAAGTAGATTGAAGTATAAAACTGTTAGGATGTGGTCAGTATTGAAAGGAAGAAACAATCCTTTTTTTGGGGTATCTTTACAATCATCAGCTTAACTGTAGCACTGCTGGGCTACCACTCACCTGGTGATAAATTCCTGGGTGTAGGAAATACTTCACACGTGGCATTCTGGGAGACAAATCAACCTTGGGGATGAGTGTGGGCCATAACAAACTTTCACTGAACTAAAAATGTAAGGCTGTAAGAAAGCATGTCAATTCACAGGTCTGTTTCCTGCTCCAAAGCAGCGTGACTGAGGGAGGCTTGAAAAAATGTTTTTTTCTTTAATAAGGAAAGAGAAACACGACTCAAAGCTCCATGGTATGAAGTCACCATGCTCTCTGTTACTCACTCCCATTATCTCTTCTGCAATCTGCTCCCAGAGGAGCTTCCAGACAACCCTGGAAGCTTATCCCTGTCTAAGAGTTATTTAAAAGAATAAAATAACAATTACGGTATAGAGGAAGGGAACAGTGGTGTGAGAGTCTGGTGCTGTATGAAAATCCTTCCTTCACGCAGAAACCAGAACAATGTGGCATTGTGTGTGGGGAGGGTGGGGATGGGGAGCCGACACCTGGACCCAGAGCTGAGGGGACCTGCCCCATCATAACTCACAAATACAGCCTGAAAGGCAAGAGCCTGAGCCTGAGGTTGTTTTACAGCCACACCAGGCAAGTTCCAGGCAGACAAAGCCCTTCTGCTGTAACCACTGAAAGAAAGTGGATTTCCTGTCCATCTGCCTGGAGGAGCTGTGTGGATCCAGCAGGCTGAGCCCAGTAACTAATGCAGACAGACTTCTTGGAGGGGCTCTGCACTTTCCTCAAGGGAAGGGAATTATCCAAAATATGAGATAGTGGCTGATGAAACTTAATATCAGCACTGCTATAGGTGGGGGAAGAAAATGGGGTAATTGAAAAATTGTGTGTTCTGTAAAATGCCCTGATTTGTTGTGTGTGCTTGTTGCCATGAGCAGGAAATTCTACAGGAAGTAGGATTTGTAAGCTTTGCTGATGTAGAAAATGTCCCAGTCAAAATCTCTGGCTGTGAGATGTTTGCTAAAGGGCTCTCTTGTTCCCCAGACAGTGTGAACTGGAGGGTTTGGTTCCTTATTCACAGCAGGTCTATGACATTTTTTACTGTGAGCGTGGTGAGGCCCTGCCACAGGTTGCCCAGAGAAGTTGTGGATGCCCCATCCCTGGAGACATTCAAGGCAACATTGCCCTGGCCTTGGGTATCTTTCGAGTTTAAGTAGCTCCATTGACTGGAAAAATCACTGGCTTAAAGCTGTAGAATGGCATGGAAGAACTGAGGACCAACAACAGAGGAGTCATGGGATACAGAACCTGTAAAACAAATCAGGGCCTCTGCTCCACTGCATCTGGCTGGATAGATAAAGGGTCCATAAGGTCTCTGACTCTAAGGAAAGCACTTCTCTTGCTCTATTTGGAAGAGGCAGCACAGATATAAAGGGCCCCAGCACATATTTTTGTGTTTATGCAGATATCCCCACTCCCTGTGGGCTGTTTGCACTGGCAAAGTCTCACTGCTCTGCTTGCCTGGGGAATTCCTGCCAGACTGCTCTGATGCCATGGGGTGATTGTGTGCTCAGATGATTTATTGAGAATAAGGCATGGAAAACATTGCCAAACATCCCCAGGTAGCTTCCCTCTCTTCTGTGAGGAGAATACAGCCTGATGTGTATTTCTGAGAAAAATAATTGCAGGTCAAAGACTTTGCTCCCAGACAACAGGCCTTCCCTGGAAGATTCTTGGCACCAGAGGTTCAGAGGTCAAATGCTTTGATGTCAGGAGTGAAATGTTCCTTCTCAAAACACTAAAATCTTAGAGTGAGCAGATGGTTTAATGATGAAACTGCCTAAGCACAAGATCTCACAGGTGACTCGTGGCTTGTTTCTCAAAATTCAGATCAACAACTATTTAGGAGCTCTAATTATGGGTCGAGATCCCATTGATTAGTTTTTAAGTAAATTAGGATTCATTATGCTACCATTGACAGCTTCCTTGAAAGGGAAGATTTATTAGCCTCTCATCTGGGAGAGGAGCTGGTTTTGGTTTATTTTAGCAGCCAAGAGCCTGGAAGTTTTCATCTCAAAATAAGCTGCTCCTGCAGGTTGCAAACTTTCTAACCACAGTGGGGAGGAGGTGATGTACAGTGATAAATGGCTTAAGAGCTTACAAGGATAGAAGTGAAAAAGAACTCCTGCTCCATAGTGATTTGTGTCCCAGGAGAAGGGGGTAGATCTGAGCACCAGAGCTCTTCACAAAATACAGCTTGCTTTAGTCTTTGCCGAGAGCCAAACTACTGAGTTTAGCCAGAACTCTAATCAGAAGGCACCAAGGTTCAAGAAGTAAAGCCAAAGACATTTTCTGTTCTTAAAGATACAGTAAACTGTAGCTTCTCATCTGTGCATAGGCAATTTTTTAAGCCAACTAGTTTTATGTCAGCTGAGCAGTGAGATCATGAACCTGTTTCTAACATTAGGTTTGTTAACAAAAAAAGTGGGGTTCTGTCATTGTCCACCCTTCTCACTGCTGGAGTAACTGGGATCCCACCATAACCCCTGTCTGTGCCCCCTTCCATTTCAATATCTACCACAAGGTAGATGTTTGAGGGTATTTTTTCCTAATCATAAAGATCTGTAGAGGTAGGGGTGGGTCTAGCTCAGAAAGAGAACATGCATACCCCCAAATATTATAACTGGTTATAAAGTAGTTGTTATATTCACAGAATTTACATCTGTGCTGTGACTGCAACTTTGTGGAGAGGCCCTGTGTGACACATCCCTGATGCTGTTTTCTTAATTTGTTTTTCAGGGGCAGAGGAGTGTTGGCATTTTGTTTTGTGTAGCTGTTGTTTTGGATAAAGTGGATAAGAGCAAGTAGTGCAGGATGGGAAACTAGACACTAACCTAATTCACTTCCTCACTGCTGCTCAAACTGCTCAAGTTTCTTTAGTTTTAAATAATTTATTTTAAAAAGATAATTATTCTTTTAAATTGGTTTTGCACAAATGTTTACTCTAAACTGTTGATTTTTTTCATCCATCAGAGTTTGGAAATGTTGAGAAGGAATGGAATGTATGTTTTTTCTTAGTAGATACAGTAAACAGCTCTTTGAAAAGAATACAGCATCCCTGTTGTTTTTTTTTTTTAAACATTGATATTTATCAATTTTGAGGTCTTTTACAAGTGGAATTACCACTAACAGCTTTATAAACATATAATCCAGATATACAAATTTGTACCCAGCATATCTACAGTTCACATGCAACCACAACAGCAGTGCATTAGAGTAAGGTGAAAGGCTGTAGCTACAAATAATGGTTACCTTTGAAATATTTAAACCAAAGTTTCAGTATTCTCAATAGTCCTAATGTGGTACACTGGTGTAAAATTCTGCTTAAAATATGGCATTAGTAGATGAAACAAAAAGATATAAGAAATGGGGGCAGCACTATGCTTTTCTAAATCATCATAATTTGATACATTACAAGTTTTGGTTGAAAGTGGGGATAATTAAAGTGGGAATGTTCTTAAGTGTTCTTAAGACTTCTGGTGGTGCTGTGGCAGTTTATAGGAAAACTTGAAACCAAAATAGAGATATTTTAGCTTAGTTGTGTTGACAGTTCAATCTCTGCTGTGCCTGCTGGGACATTTGGTAATGACTGCTCTGAAAAAATATTTGAAACTGAGATCTAGCAATTTAATTTCAGGATTTACAGTGAGCTTGGAAGAACTCTCCCTCTGCAAATTGCTGCCATCAACAAGGCACCGACCTTCTTGGACTGTCAGTGTGAAAGCCATCTCTTCTGAAACTGGTGAGCAGACTTCTGTGTACATGTATTTTTAGTCTCACATTTTATTTTGTAATCTTACTGTCTATTCATGCAGGTGTCCAACTCATTTTGCAAGAAGAATCAGTGACTATCAAAGTATTTATTTCTCTCCAAGTAGGGCACAAGGAAAATGTGCATTGTCAAGTCCAAATGCAGACTGAATAGGTGTGACCAGGGGAAGCCTGGATGAGAAGAGAGCTGCACATGCTGACTAACAATCTGGATTTTCTGGATGTTTGAGAGTCTCAACAACATGACTGCTGTTTTATATTCAGTGTTTGTTGTTGCTTTTTTCTGTAGACACATCTGTGGTAGTAAGGCAGTTTGAGAGACAAAAATCAAAACCATGCTCTCCTTTGGCTTTTTCCCCCCCTGTGCTCTTTAATTGCCTCTGTAACCTCAAGCATCATGCACCTTTTAAAGACTATGGGCTGCAGGACTGGCAGGCAGGGTGACCTCATTGTGTAGCTGATTCTAAGCAGTTGCACCCACATTCCAGTCAACGACTTTCTCCAAACTCCTCTCCCGTTGCTGCAGGGACTACTCAGAGCTGGGGGAGGCAGCAGAGTCCACATCCTCTGTGTCATGTTCGTGTGGGGGCACTGCTTGCCCACCTTTAACACGTTTCCACTTCATTCTTCTGTTTTGAAACCATACTTTGACCTGGGTGATAAAGAGAAAATAATTACTTGTTGCCTCAACCTGAGGTGTATAAGCAGAGCTATGCATATGTGTGTAGAGAGATGATTTGTGGAATTCTAGCAGAAAAGGTGAACAGAGCCTCACAATTTTGACTAATCCATCTCTCTAACACAGACTGGAACAATTCTTTCTAAAATGCTGCGCACAGATGTTCCTCTGAAACCCTCAAAGGTAGTACAAGTGCTTTGCCTAGAATCTGTCTTCATGTCAAATAAGGCACAGTGACTCTCATGTATTTTTAACATCTAGCCTATCCAATCTAATGCTTCAGGAATTTTAATTTGCCTCACATAATTACACAATTCTTCTGCTGTCCACTTAGCCTTGATAAGGAAACCTGGACAGAGATGACAATGAGAGAACAGAAATACCTCTCTCCACAAGAATCTGTATAATTGTTTTTCCTTATCACCTGAAAATACCACCTGACCCAGAACGATGCATGTATCAAACATTCATTCCAATAATTTCCTGTTAGTCACAGCCTAAGGTGAGATCCATAATCCCTATGTAAACCTTGATATATCAATATGCACCAATGAATGGTGGTAAACAAGAACTCAGTAGAGACCAGTTATTACCAAGTCTATCTTTAGTTCAGAGAAACATAATTAAATTATCAACCACTTACAGAAATGTGTAACGAAGGTGTTTGAAAGAACGTGGAGGTTTGTTTTAAAATACCTCTGTGCCATTACCAAAACAGACCCTTGAGTAACATATCTGGTTTTTAGCATTAGGGAGAAGTTGAGGGGGAGGAAGAAGGAGCTGGGGAGACAAGGGTTTGGAAAGTACTTGTCTTTCGGTGAGATCCAGGTTCACAGCTATCTCGTATCTCCTGAGCCTCGTCAAGTAGTTATGGTGGGCAAACTCAGCTTCCAGCTCCCGCAGCTGCTCCTTAGTGAAAGCTGTCCTCTCCTTCCTTGATTTGCTGCTGGTTTCTGCCTTACTGCTCGAGTTCTGGGTCTCTAAGAGGCAAGCACACGTGTGTGATTTGTGGTTACGCTGATGAGTGTGAACATGTGCAATTGCAGAGATCTACACGACTCCTTGAAGTGCTCGGTGGACGCTTTCAGGTGTTTGCTTTGTGTTTGCCCCCTCGAGCTCAGCATGACTGAGTGGTGTTGCCAGCCTTGGTTTTGAGAGGACAGAGGTGGGACAGCTCGGTCAGGATGGGGAGTGTTGTCAGAATTGCCTGGGTCTGCACAGGCACAGAACAGGAGCTGTGGGAAAGAAGCTCTCGTTCCTTGCTGCCATTGCATCGGAAGAGTTTCCCTCCCCACGTTTTTACTTTTATTCCTTTTATATAGATATTTTTTCACCCTCCCCTGATCTACCATGCAGCAGGCAGCCAAGTACATGCAGCATGCAGGCTGTTAGGAGTGTGTGGTGCCCAGCTTTGGTGCAGGACATGAGAACAAATCACTCAGTGAACACCCTCAGCTGTGGTGCATGGCTGGAAATACTGGGAATGTGGCGCAGTAAAACCAGCAAAACCAGAGAAACAGTGGTTTTTGCCCAGCCCCACCTTGAACAGTCCTGGTTTTTAACTTTTTCTAATCCTTGCTAAATGACAACTACAAGCAGATCTGGTGTCTGTGTACATGACTGGCCTCAGTATCATCCTTGTCATTGTGCTGTCCTGAAAAACCTGTTTGCTATTCATGTGCAATTCTGCAATGTAGTCAAGAGTTGTATTTCAAAGCCAAATTTCAAGCCACAGCCAAAGTGATGCTGTACCAATTATGATAATAAGCAAACACAAACTGACTTTGCCTGAGACCGTGGCACCCCTTTTTCATTTTTTAAAATCCTTTTTCCTTTTCCTTTCCTTTTCCCTTTCCCTTTTCCTCTTTTCTTTTTTATTTTCTTTCTTTTTCTCCTGTGTTTTTAAAGTTGGTGCTCAAAGAATCTCCAAGCAATGCTAGGAAAAATGCATTTTTTTCGTGAGCAAAGTCCAAACTGCCAGTGTTTCAGGGAGTCAGTTTTGTGAATTCCTTGACTCTCTCTCCCCTCTTGCTCCTCTTGCTAGATTCCCTGAAGTAAACATGGTAGTAGCATTTTTTTTTACTGAGAATTAGTTACTTAATTTTTATGTGTAACCAGTACACAATGCAGTTCTGTGTGTCCTAGCACAATATTTCTACACAGAAATGAAAAGCAAAATGGTAACAACATGAGCACAATGTGCAGCTTTATCTTCTAGGTGTCATTTTGGGGGCCAAAGTAGTAAAACTGGAGAAATCTGTGAGGTGTGACTGTGGGTTTTGTGACTGTTCTGACCTTATCTCTGCCCATCAGAAATGGAGAAATCAAACTCAGCTCTCCTTACTGGCAATGCACAAGGGATCAGTGTGTCACACACTGCAGCTGGACTGCTTTCCTCTCCAAGGGAATCAGTCTGGTTTGTTCCACACTGGTTTTGGTACTTCAGAAATCCACAAATAAAGCTGGGGAATGCACAGGAACAAAACTCCACAAGTTTCTGCCCATGTTTTTGCCCCCAGTTTAACAATCCCCTTTGTTACTGCACACACTATCACATTTCACAAGTGTGACTTGTGAGGGAGCAGTGGGGAAGCAGGGTTTGAAGTGTGGATCTCTTGCTGGGAACTTTGCCACCAGCTTCTGGGAACCTTGAACTCAGGGGCTTCCCCTGGGTCTCTGCTGCCCTCACAGACACGAGGAGGGTGCAGCAGCTCCCCAAAGCCTTCAGCACATGGCAGAAACTATAAACAAGGAGCCAATAAAAACTACATAGGAGCTCATCAGAGCCCTGTGGGAAGGACTCCCTCTCCAAGGGGCAGTTTCACCAGTCTGCATCTCCAAAAGACAGTGGGAATAATTTAAAATGGGTATTTGGGTATTTCTGGGAGCACAGTAGGGCGTGTAGCTCGGAATCTCTTATCTCTCTTGGAAATCACAACAAATTGTGTGTTATAGGGTATTGTCAATAGACATAATGCTTATCCATGGCCTGAGGTTCTGTGAGACTCCAGATGTGGAGATGTGGCCCAGCTGCTTCAGTTTTGACAAGAGAATGTGAGAAATGACAGATGTGTGAAAGGAAAAATCATCTTGGGCAGGTTTTTCCTACTGTACAACAGTTTAAAAAGATGAAAGGAGAGCAAGGGAAGTTCAGGGAAGGGAAGAAGAAGAAAGGAAAGGAAAGGAAAGGAAAGGAAAGGAAAGGAAAGGAAAGGAAAGGAAAGATGCTGCTTAGGAACCAGAGGCAGATGTGTGCCTCTCCCAAGGAGTGTGTATCCTTCCAGGATCCCAGCCAGTTTCAATGCTGGGTTGAATTTAACAGCTGCCTNAAAGGGAAGGGAAGGGAAGGAAAGGAAAGGAAAGGAAAGGAAAGGAAAGGAAAGGAAAGGAAAGGAAAGGAAAGGAAAGGAAAGGAAAGGAAAGGAACCAGAGGCAGATGTGTGCCTCTCCCAAGGAGTGTGTCTCCTTCCAGGATCCCAGCCAGTTTCAATGCTGGGTTGAATTTAACAGCTGCCTCTCCCCAGGGCTGCAGAAGGTGGAACCCCAGATCTCTCAGGGATGTCACTGCTTACAGCTCCCTGAAAGGAAGAGTGCAGGGGATAGCAGCAAGTATGAAAAGAAAGTGTGAAGAGTGCTAGTAAGAGAGAATAAAGGAACTTTATTCAGGGAGATGTGCTTTGGAATCAGTCTCTTAAAGGATAAAGATATCCCTCTAATGTGAATAAGCTGAAATCTGCTGTTTACCTATGACTAGCTGATGTTTTAATGAAAGTGTTGTTCACGTTTTAAATTATTATTTTATTTAAACTTCTTTGCATGTGGGAAAATTTTGCCTAAACATGCTTTTTCAGTATAAATGAACTTAGATTCTACAAATGTCCACAAAACCTAGAAATCAATCAATTAGTATTTTTATCCCTGCGTTCTCTGCCTGTGAAATGGGGCTACTGGAAAACATTTTCCACTTGGTAGCAGGGCTGTGGGAAAAAGCACACTGTAACTTGTAAATGAATACTGTGGCATTTGAATGCATATAAGCATCTTAAATATTAACAACTTCCTTAAGAAAAAACAATTCTATGCATATTTCACTGATTTGGATCCAAGATATCAGCAAGTTAGAGTTTGTATAACTACAAAATTATTGATTTTTACACTGTAGAAAGATTGTGTTTTGCTAGCTAGGATGACACCATGGATTAAAACCATGTACATTTTCTGCACTGTTGGACATTGTACTGATGGGCAAACTTTTAGAACCTCCTGTTCTGAGGTTAAAATATTTAACATTTTGTGAGACCAAATAGAATTTATATTCAAAGGAACTACTTGTGCTTCTTACCATAAACTGAGATGTCAGATTCCTAGTATGACATTCCCCACTACCACAGGCAGCTCAAGGTGAGGGATCTTTGCTCTCTGCCATTCTCTTTTGCTCAGACAAATGGCAGGTGTGAATGTGGAACTCCACATCCTAGGGCTTTCAGTTCTGTGTGAACATGCCACGTGACTCCTGCTCAGTCACAGCAAATGTGCATTGTGCTGCTGAGTAAAATGCCTAGTTCAGTACCCAAGATCTGCAGGAGTGAAATACAAAGACCAGGAAAAGAATAAGGCAGTTAGTTACAGTGCTGTTACTGTCTAAATTTCCCCAGTCAAGTATTATGAAATGTTTTGCTCATCAGCTTTCTTTCAGTCCCAGTCTCACCAGGTGTTCTCATTCCATCTCCTGCACTGTACCACAACCCTGATTTCGTATCACCTACCTGAGCTTTCCTTTTTCCTTTTGGATGGCTTTTTCTCAGAGTCACTTGCAGGATTTGCTGGTGCCTCATCATCTTCACCCGCACCCAGAGCCACACTCACCAGGCTGGGGCTGCTGCCCTCTGCCTCTCCAGAAGCCAAGGCCAGTCCTGGATTTCCTGCTCCTGTGGCCTCAGGTGCTGCCAGGTGCCAGTCAGGGCGCTGCAGGGAGGGGTGCTGCTCCTGCGGGAAGCTGTGGGGAGCTGTCACCAGGCAGGAGGCTGAGAAATCGGAGTAAGCAGCAAAATCTGGTTTGTGCTGGAAGGAGAATGGTGCTGCTGGATAGTGGCTGAGCCCTGCAGCTGCGCTCAGGTCGGCGTGGGAGCTCCTCACACAGCCCCAGAGCAGCGAGGGAGGCTGTGGGCTGCGCATGCAGCTGCTGCTGCTGGGATCCATCTGCTTCCAGTGCTGTCCACACCTCAGGGCTCCTGCCTGGGGACAGCTCAGCCGCCAAAAGCAGAAGAGAAGCAGAGGGAAACTCTTCCAAATTTTACAGAATAGATCTCCTGCCTAAACAACAACAGTTTGCTTGTGGGTTTGATGCTGCTGCAGGTTTGCTACTTTAGGAACTCTAGTTCTGAAGGTCTTCATCGCCCTGACGGGGGCAACCAGATTTATGCAGGGATTGCCATGAGCTGCTTCCTTGTGAAGTGCTGGGCATGAGTGAAACACTTTTTAAATACTGTGCTGGGGAGACAGTGACAAGTTTGTGAAGTGAAATGTGAGCGAGGGGAGGGAGGGGTTAACACATATACCCTCAGCCCCTCCAACCAAAGCAAAGCAGGCAGCTATTAATCATCTGAAACCTTATATGCACATCTAATGGGATTTGCAGATGGAGCCTTTTAAAGAAACAATGTCTGTATTTTTTTTTTTTTTTAAGGGAAAGAGCAGCACACAAAAAAGTCTTTAATGTTTCCTTGTAACACTATGGAGTTATTTTTATTGCACTGTTAACAAAATTCTTCGTCTTAGGTTTAGCAAAAGCCCTAAAACAGGATTCAATAGACACCAAGTTTCAGGAACTAAAGTGGGAAATAGAAGTAAGAAAGGACTTCACTAATTACATATAATTTAAGGCCCAATCCTAAGATTATAAAAAAATATTAAACCTGGCTTGTACACACAAGGCTTTGAGTGATGCTTGTTTGTTTTGTTAGATTTGTAACACATGTATTTGCTGAGAGTTGGAGTTTGCTGCCAGTGGCAGTTATTCTTTCTGTATTCTACTTTCTAGGGAATTTTCAATACACCCTCCTGCAAGGAAATCTCCTGATTTTATGCCAATGAAAGACATGTTTTTCATCTTTCGTTGAACATTTTATAGTTTTTTCTGAACAGAAAGCAGATTTTTTACACCCTAGAGCCATCCCAGCTGAAAAGTCATAAACAGGGAATCTGCTCTCAATCCCTTTTTCACAGAAGTATGGCAGCTGAGAATGCCCCAAACCTTGCTATGCCAGGTTACTGCAACTCCTCTCCAGCTTGTTCTCTGTATTTTTAATGACAATTTAGGTGTGCATGTGTTCCATGTTTCCAAAATCTGCCTGCAACCATTTCAAATACTCCCCCAGGCCTTGCTCCACGGTGTGTGTGCCTCTTTCCCTTCTCCCACCACTGGTGCTGGGTTTTGTGTTGTCTCAGAGCACAAGAGATGTGACAGACATGAGGTCTTCATTTTTCAAAAGAGCTGAGGTGATACTGAAGTCATTTCGGTTTTTGTATAGCTCAGAATTGTAAAATTTCACGGAATCTGGGTGAGGTGGGGAATGTGTTTATCCTGTTATATCTGTTGGTTTTTAGAACTTGGCCTTTTCCAGGAAATCAAATTATTTTAGTTTAGATCCTTCTGAACAAGAACATCAAATTCCTTTCTATCACAGGAATCTAAATTTTCATGCAAAATACTCAATATCTGATAGCTAATTCATTCTCGAGGAAGAACTCACCCAAACACTTGAATCTGTTGCTCTGTTGCCTTGAATAGTAAACATTTAAAAGCATTTCATACTCACAGGCAGGAGGAAGACCCCCAGAAGTGCTCTTTTTCTGAAAGGTCAGGTTATGATGAATTTGTGAAAGCTGCAAATGTTTCAGGCACTGGCAGAATCTAAGTCAGAGTCCAGAACGTTTTGCCAATGCAGAATATTTAATTTATATTCTCTGTGTGTGTTGTCATAGGTGTAAGACTTCATTTGCATGGGTTACTCGGGGTTTGCATGAATTCAGACTGTTTTTCAGTCTACAAAAAGATCTCTCTAATTAGCAAACATTTGTCCTTGGAGGGATAGATGAGAAAGGAAGATTGTCCCTTAGTCTCAAGCTCACTTGGGTCAGGATCAGCTCTGGGCGTCCGCCCAGGAATCCCCGCCAGGCCCGAGCAGGGCCTGCCTGAGCTCCCGCACATCGCTCTGCCTTCCCAGCCCAGTGCTCGGGCCCTGAGCTCCTGACGGAGCTCTCCTGTCATTCCTCCGGCCCCAGATGTGGGAAAAGGCGATGTCGTGGCCTTTGCTGGCCTGGGAACCCTCAGGCCCCGCGGGGCTCCCGCGGCCCCGCAGCTGCCGCTGTCACTCGGCGCCTCAGCGGGGGCCGGGGCCGCTGCATCTTCCTGACACTTCCCTCCTGAAACAACAACACCCAGCCCCTCCTGCTAAACCCCGTTTGTCGGCCGAGGCAGCCACCTTTAACCTCCGTAAAGTCAACAGCTCTGCAGTCAAGCACTGAGAAATGGATGGGGAAAACGCCGTGGATGGAGGTGGGGTTTTGTGAGCAGCGCTCCCTCAGGAGCTGGAGGCTGTGAGGCAGAGATTTAGCCTTGAGGTTTTTCTCTGTCCGTTCTGGGATTTCCCAGGTAAGGAGCAGAGCCAGCAGAGGGCAGAGAGCTGGAGAAGGGGTGACAGGGACAGCCACAGCACCACCTGTGAAGGACAGGAGAAGGGGTGACAGGGACAGCCACAGCAGCACCTGTGAGGGACAGGAGAAGGGGTGACAGGGACAGTAACAGCAGCCCCTGTGAAGGACAGGAGAAGGGGTGACAGGAGAAGGGGTGACAGGGACAGCCACAGCACCACCTGTGAGGGACAGGAGAAGGGGTGACAGGGACAGCCACAGCAGCCCCTGTGAAGGACAGGAGAAGGGGTGACAAAGACAGCCACAGCACCACCTGTGAAGGACAGGAGAAGGGGTGGCAGGAGGGGGGTGACAGGGACAGCCACGGCAGCACC
>WEZZ01033159.1:62898-99596 GCA_013400585.1 Chloropsis cyanopogon | reverse complement strand
AAAAAAAAAAAAAAAAAAAAAAAGAGGGGGGGGGGGGGGGAAGGGGAAAAAGCTAAAAATGGGGTAAAGAGGAGCTTCAGACTGCAAAGTCTGTGTTACACTGTGAGCAGCTGTAGCTAGGAGGATGTGGGGCTCCTGGCAGATTGGAACAGCCTGACATTTGGGGTTTGGGTGGGATATTTGTCTCTTGGCCAGTCAGTCTGGCTGGTTAACATTAACTCAATAGACAGAGCCCTGCAAGACCAGGTTGGTGCCACAATATTTCTCTTCTGATTCCCACAGTTGCTCCTTACCCATGTTTTTTAGGGGACCCTTTCAGATACAAAGCTGCTGCACCTATGCTGCTGTAATTAACAAATCTTCAGTTCCTCATTGGTGGTAAAGATTGGTAGACTGGTAAGGTTCACTGGAAATGAAAAATCTGTGCCTGAATTTTTATTATTGTAATGTTCTAATTGTCAAATCTGCTGAACACTTGTATCAACCACAAGCTAGCATGTGTTTGTAGGTCTAACATAATGTTCCCATTACCAACTAGAGAGTTCTTAGAATAAAAATAAGAAAGGAAACCATGGAAGAAATACTTCTTTGATGCTTTGTTTCTGCTTGCTAGTGTTGTTTCAGGCCTGTAAGAGTATCTCAGTTATGTAGGTCAGTAAAATGTGGGAAGAAGAGTGGGAGATACCCTTCTGATATCATAGAATGAGGTTGGAGAAGGCCTGTGACCCAGCACCACCTCATCAGCTGCAGCATGGCACCGAGCACCATCCAGGCTCTCCTCAAACACACCAGGGACGGTGACTCCACCACCCCGGGGCCTGCCAAGGTCTGATCACCCTTTCTGTGAAGAAACTCTGCCTCCTGTCCAGCCTAGACCTCCCTGGGTGCAGCTTAAGGCTGTGTCCTGGGAGGAGAGGCTGCCCCTGCTTGGCTAGAGCCTCCTTTCAGGCAGAATGTCATTTCTGCTTGTGATTAAATACATGTTTGATAAACAGCTGGAGCCAAGCTATGTATGTAATAATATTGATTATATTTAATTTTTTATATACATATATATATAATTATATTTATTATTTATTATATACAATATTGTTGTATATAATAATATTAAACATAATGATTCACGAATATTAGGTATTATTATTTATTAATATTAAATATCATTATTAATAATATTAAATATTTTAAATATTATATACAAGTATGTCCAAGGTCTGATTCTCTTTTTATCTGGCAGCAATCAGAAACCCTGGTTTCTAGCCATGAATGACCCACATCAGAACATAAGATGTTTTTAACATGTGAATGAGTGTGGTTTCATCAGAAAAGGTGAGGAACAGGGACCTGAAAGCTAAAAGGATTTTTCCACTATTTGCACCATATAGGTGTGTATGTGTTACACCTACAGCTGGAATTAGATATTCAGGAGCTGAGCACTCAGCAGTGATAAATTGCATTTTTAAAGTGTCTGTTCTGCCACTAGAAGCCAACAGCAGGAGAAGACTTCAAGGCTCAGATGTCTGCTCTGTTCAGTTCTGTGCTGGACTCTCAGCCCAGTGCAAGTAGGAAATGGCCAAAATTAAACACAAACTGACATTAAATTCACACTTTTAGAACACTGTAGGCTAGGTCCAATTAGTAATTACCACTTATTTATTATGAACAAGTAGATTCTAATTAGGCTGATTCGAGCCTCAGCTACTCCCTCAGATTGGATTGGCAATTAAGGTACTTCTTGTACTGGTAATTATGGTTTACCATGAAATTACTCTCCCTTCTACCCCCAAAAAAGCATCGAATTAGCCATGAGTGGAATTATATTTATCACAGGGCCCTGTGCAGTAGAGACTTTGCAAATAAATACAAACAATTAGCAAAACCACTCAGAGTGCTGTGCCAGCAGAGTAATTAGGGTTTGAAGACAGGAATTTTTGCTGAAGCCAAACTGGCTGGGTTGTCACTCAAGAGAAGCAGCCCTGAGGGTGTGTCCCCAGCCTCTGGCTCTCCTGCTCCTCTCCCAGGAGCAGAGCCAGCAGCAGGAACAGTGCAGGGAATAGAGTGTTCTACCAACATGGTCCTGGAACAAGGAGCAAACCTTGTGAATCCACCAGTCTGGTGCTTCTTGAGATGTCACAGTGACCCCAGTGGGGAACTGGCAGATGACCAAGCCAGGCCAATCCAAGGCTGGTGCAGGGAATTTCAGCAAACAGAAGTGTAAACAAAAGGGTAGCAAGCATAAGCTAAACCTGAATTCTTCTCTTGCCCAGAGAATTAGAAAATAAATTTCTTTTCCTAATATTTGAATTCTAGTCCCTATAGCTGCAGTCGTTATTGCAGTGACAATTTCAAATTGTTATGCTCTTGTACAGGCTAAGGAATAAATCAGCTTCTGACCTTTTCTCTCCCCTTTCCTTGCAAAAATGCATTTGTCTCTGGCCTTGTAGCCAAAGTGGAGAATTCTGTGCCACAGAGCTTTGGACTTTCATGGATGGAATAACTATGCCCCTTCATTATCCCATTAACATTGGAAATCTGTAAATCACATTAACCTTGCCCATCTCTAAATCAGCTGGGTTTATGTATCATCAGTAGGGGATCCTGGACTTTATCCTACTGTGTATAGATTTTAAGGGCCACTTTAATTTTTTTTTACTTTCAAGGTAGTATCTTACCCTCACCCACTGTGCAGAAATAGTGAACATTTTATGCTTCAATTTGTGTAGCCATTCAAATATGCATGAACATATTGAATTTCCTTTAGAACATGAAGAATTGTTTCCAGTATAAAGTGTTAAACTCCTTTTAACCACGGAAGCAAAGGAAAAAATCTTCCATTTCTAAGTTCTCATACCTAGACCAACTTCAGGTCTGTGTTTGCAGGAGTAAGAATCACCTCTCCCCAAAGATCATCTCACCACAGGAGTCAGTCCTAGGCCTTCAGAGAGCTGGGAGGATGGGGTTTTGCATGAATTATGGTAGGTAAGGGTGTATTTTCCAATCTCCTAGGTTTCCAAGAGAGTTAATGCTGCCAGGGTCTTTCTCTTATGGAATTTGCTTTCTGCTGCTGGTTTTTCTTGGGCAGCTGGCACATCTGAGGACTTTGGAAGGTCAGTTTGGAAGTCAGGGTGTTCTGTATTTGTCCAAAGCAGAGCTATACAGACACTCTGGCTTTCCCTCCTGGAGTGAGATATTGAGAAAGAATCCTCCCACAAACTGCCTCTCCTGCAATGCCCACTGGCACAAGAAAACCCCTTTTTTTCCTTCTGTGTCACCTGCCACAGACTTTTGCCTGGAAGTCTCCTTCCAGGGGCTTATACCAGCAGGGTGTTCTTATTTAGAGACATTTGGTTCAATGGTTTGTGGAGTAAAAATCTATTACCAAATATAAAGGGTAGAAGAAACTAAACTAATAAAGTCTTACAATAGAAATACTCACGTGTTTGTACCCATAAAAACCACTTGTACTCCCATCTGTGCATGCCTTACATTTCATCCAAGAGGTATAATTCTCCCTTTTCTAGAAAGAAAAGACAAACAGAAAATTGACTTTTGGTACATCTGTCATGTGTAACCACCATTCAGGGATGAGTTACTAAATACTTTGTTAGCTGCTGTTTGCAGAACAAAGAAAAGGAGCTGGAAAATGAATTATATTCCATTTACTCTCCTCTGATTATTGTCGTGATTTTTGTCATTTGCTAAGGATTAGAAATTAATCATTAAGGACTGATATTGCAGTAACAGCATTATTTCTCACAGTAATCTGTGGGGTCTTTGTGTCTTGAACACATATTAATAATTTTGGAAGGGTCTTTAAACTCTGCACACAAATTGGCCTTCCTTGCCTTAAAGCATTTAGTTTTCAGAATAAATAATAGGTTTGGAGAAAACGCCCAAATCCTCCATTTGCTATCTCTAAAATGAACACAAGAAATATAGAATACAGGCAAAAGAAATGTTTGCCTGTCCTCCTTATGTCTGCAGTAGAGTCACTGTGTGTGTGTGTCAGGGAAAAAAGGGAGAGCTGTAATGATTCTGTTCTTTCTGCTGCTGAAACATTCAGAGGACAGCAAAATTTACTGACATATTTTGGAAAAAGAAATGTATTTCTTTGAAATGGAGGGTGGATTGTTCTCTATAAAGTAATGTGAAGTAATGTGCTATTCTTTTTTTAATAGCATACCTAAGTTCCAATCATGAGTCTAAGGTAACCCTTTTTTTCCATTTAATTTAGATTGATTTTTGATATTGAAAGGCTTTAATAATAGTGAAGAATGCAATTCAGAGATAGACTGTAGAAGTGAGTGGATTCTGAATAGCATAATAAATAATTAAGTTACAATTATTAATGAAAATACTTGCCATTAAAGGAAAATAGACAGAGGATGTCCATTAATTCCTTTCATCAGACTTATATAATGTATAATTCAAGATATGTTGACAAAAGAAGGCTCATAATCATTTGTCCACACGTCTGTAAAATATGACATGATAATTCTTCCTATTTCAGTAAGAACAATCTGCCATGCAGACAGCACAGAATAGAACATTTGTATCATAATAACTCAAACTACCAATTTCAGTTAGACAAATGAAAAAAAATAGGCTCCAGCCCACACACTGTGGCCTGGCACAGAGCAGCATCCAAAGATGAATGCAGATGATGAGATTAATTTGTTGGGCCCTTACTTATCACCTAGAGGCTGAGGCTTCGTATATTCTGAGGTAATTTCCTGATGCATGCCCAACGTGCTATTTCAGCTTGGCTCCAGCCAAACAGGGCAATTTACTGCAGCCAGAAGGGGCCAGAATTACCACATCTCATTATTAAAATGCACTCACAGTTCAGCTCTTTGACACCTGAGCCTTAGCTCTGCCTTGGGTGCTGCTCAGGCTGCCATGTCAGAGCTCTCTTGCCTTTGGTCCATCTCAAGCCTGTTGATTTTTGTCCCTGTGACATTTCAGACAAGAGGATCTCACGAGCTCTGCTGCAGGGTTTTCTTGTTTGCTCTTATCTGTGTGCTGCTGTTTGAGCACGTCTTCTCTTCATGAAATGTTGGTGTATAGTTTGAAAGAGACAAATTCCCCAGGGCTGCAGCAGCTCTCCTGCACACAGGGTCAGTCCAAGGGACAGAGCTGGGACACCTGCTGGGGTCACAGTGCCATGTTGGTTCTTTTGCTTCTTTTCTCTGCCAAGGTCAGGATTAAACCACAAGATGGTGTTTCTTATTGGCACTCAGATGTTTATTAGTTCTTTATTACAGTTTTTTATTAGCTCTTTATTAGTTTATCAGATCTATATTACAGTCTCACAAACCCTGAGTTCTACAGCATTTCACTAACAAGGTAAAAATGGAGCTGTGTCTCTCTCTCTACAAGGTCTTTTAAGGATAAACTGTCCAATTAAGAAATGACACCTAAATTATTTTTACTTTTAACCCAATAACCAACCACCCATGCCCTGCAATGTGGATTGTTTTATCCAATTACACAATCCCACCCAAACCCATGGAGAAGGTGAAGAAGAAGGACCAGCCTCCACCCTAAAACCTCCATCTTGCTTTATATCTATTACTATATTCTAAAACCTTAAACTCTCAGTTTTCCACCCTGTGATATCACACACTTCTATTCAAACTCCACACCCACAATCTCAGTTCTATCATTCAATTTTGGAATCTTCTCTACAGACCCAGGTCAATGCAGTGTTCTCTGGGGGTCAGTGCCTGGCAGCACAGAAAGTCTCAAACTCTCAGCACCCAGGGTTCCAACACTGCCACGTGCCACAATTTTAACTATTTTCCTGATGAAAATGTGGCCTGAATCACCCTGGTGGCTTTAACAAATACCTTAGAAGTTGCAGCTTAATATGATTTTTCAAAGGCAGCCAGCACCCCTTTCTGCCTGGGAGGCTCTGTCAGTGCCTGCAGGAGTCCATCCCTCCCTGCTGCCCTTCAGGAACCACGAGCTCCATCCAGCAGCCAGAGGTGCCTGCAGAGTGACAACAGAGCTCCATCATTTGTTTTGGATGGACACAGGGAGCTCTGTCTGCAATCACAAATTAACATGAACATTTCTCACAATTCAGTGTATCGCACAGAGTACACAAAGTTCACCTTGGGGTTTTTTTTAACTTAAATAACAATATCTGTGGGCTCCTGTTTCCCTGAGTGCTGTCCCTGGCATGCTGTGTCCCTGACAATAGAGTATGTCTAATAAACTTTTTATTTACCAAAAATGTGTTGTCTTTGGAAGTGTGTCTATCACACTACCTCTCTCATTTCAGCTGGAATTGGTTTTTCCTGCAAATTGCTGTGAAGAATCAAAGCATTCCCAGGGAGAAAGTTTTTTAGGCCTGACTGTTAGAAACAAAATCTCCTACAGTACCTGGAGCCATTCTGAGTGTTCCTATGTGCTGCATGTGATTCCAAGGAAAGATGAGCAATTTACTTACATGAACTAGTTAGTATTTAGTTTTGTGATTTGTAAATAAGATATTGCTCTGATGACATTTGAAGTCAGTGAAAAAGCTCATTTTGACATCATGATCTGACTGGTGTTTCTGCATTTCTTTGCTCATGAGCAGCCTTCCTTGTACATTTAAAATCTAGTGCTAAATGTTATCTGGTGATCTCAATAATTGAATTCTCCCCAGCAATACTGCTGGCTGATTATCCACGAGGCTTGCCTGTGCTTTTGTTTTACAGGACATAAACAGCTGCCCAGTCCTGGGAGCAGGAGAAGATGCAATTCTCTGAGCTGCAGGAAGGACAACACGAGTGAGTGACAGCAGCAAGCCCGTGAGACTGGGGCAGACAACTTTAATTTATTTGTACAGCATGCACATGGAAGGGTCCTTGCCTCCTGTTTGGGGAATGATAAATGACAAGATGTCGACAGTTATTAATTAAACTGCCTGGCATAGCAATGTACATGATGGTAAGAGCTAAGAAATGTGCAGCATTCCTCCTGCCCCATCATGAGAATGAGGCCCCTCCACTGTTCTCTGGCACAGCAGAGATTAGACTAAAGCATCAATATTCCACTACAAGCTGGCTACCTAGTAACTGCCTGAACACAGGGCCCTAAAAATTGAAATTCTCCCTCATGTGATGTGTAGTAATTAAACTTCAGCATTCTTTCTGCAGGAAATGTTTCTCCTGTGTTGTTCCCACAGATTGTGCTACAACAACAATTTTAGCCCCATGAACTATTAACCAATTATGAAGGGATTTTCTCAGTCTGCTTTAACTGAGGATCAAAGACAAAACCCAATTTTTTTTCTTGCCAGATATTGTAATTTAGAACACAAAACACCAAGCATGCACAGGACTCAAGGCTTTGGTCAGTCAAACAAAATGGACTCAGTAGCTCAGATCCATTTGAACTTTTCTGATTTGCCTTACCAGTATTCCAACTGCTTTTCTTCCTTAACAAATGCATTGCCACACAATTGCAATATATTTATCCTGTTCTACTTCCATTTATTTCTTTCACTTCTATATCCTTTATGTATGTGCTGCTTGGAGCTAAGTATGTCTATATACTGCCCAGTAACTCAGAGTGAAATTTTTGAAAATTAACTAATTTTAAATTGCCATGGGCTGCAGATGTGAAGAATCCTTCTGTTATTACTGCTATAATATGTTTGTTCTGGCTGATTAGTATGGCTTTTTTGGCCTTTTTTAAAACTGCATAAGTGCAATCTGGGTGATTGTCCTTTAAATACTGTCTTGGTAGCCAAATATCAAAAATCAGTACAGCTCCACAGAAACCCGGATCAGTTGCAGTTATCTCCTGGACATGACTTTCTTCTTACTTATGTGTTTTTTTGTTTTTTGTTTTTTTTTTTTTTAAGTTTTCTGGACCAGCCTTTCACCAGACTTGTGTGTGAGGTCTCCCTGAAGAGCCAGGTCCAAATAAGTTTTACCATAACTGTCATTCCCCCAAAGACCACCCATAAAAAATGTTTGCATGAATGCCCTTTGGCCTGTGTCATTCTATCTGCACTCTAAATATATATTAGAATTTATATTTCCACTGTTTGCAGAGAAATAAAAGTAAATTCAAGGTCCTTTGGCGTGTCTATATGTAACACATGCTTCAAAATAATAGTGGTGTTTTTCAGTAAATACAGGGTGATGGCTCTGCTGACCAAACCAGAATTACAGATTTGAGGGCTGTGTAGCTTAAAAGTGAATTGGATGTGGGCTGAGTTTATTGCTCACATGCAAACTGCCAGCTCAGACTGCACACATCCAATGGCCCCTTTGAGGTTCCAGACCCCCAAAATAATGAAGAACTAACAGTTAAAATCCTTACAGGTTAGACAGACAGCACTCCCAACAAAGGAAAGGGATCTCTCTGAGGGTGTGATGTTTGGATTCTGAAATTATGCCAGTTTTCCCACTAAGGATGTCCTATTCACTTACTCCTATCAGTGGACATTGAATATTTGCATTTATTAACACTTTTAATTGCACAAAATGCTGTTGTTCCACTGCAAGTGCAAGTTGAGTTGGATTGTGAGTTCTCAATGCCATATTAGAGATGTTACTGAAAAAAAACAGTTCTAGAGAAAAGTATCTTTTCCAATGGGCCCATTTTTGACTCCTGGAAGGACTTTGGACACCTCTGATTTAAAGATTAATTTATTTGGAAGCCCATAGTAATTGGTGATCAGCCTTAAATACACACATATTTTCACTGGAGGTCTATGTCATTGTTTGTCCTCTTCCTCCCCTCAATAATTTCCTGATAGCCCTACTTTTGTTTCTAGACATGCAGAAATTCAACATGAGTGAGAAGTTTCTGGTTTTGAGCGCTACCCTTAATCTGAAGAACAATTTTAGGAGAAAACTATCACTTTTAAAACTAACTTCTGCTGCTAATTTGACTAGGGAAAAAAATAAGGCCCTGCAAATAGCAAAACTCTCCAAATGGGGAAGTAATTACCTTAAATTAAGCCTTATTTCTGGTTATAAAAAAACCCCAACAAAACAACAGACCAACAACCACCCAATTCTAAAAGCATGTTGGGCAGACTGGAAGCATTAGAGTTAAATACTGACCAGTTTATAGTGAAAGGGAAGGAAATAGACAGGAGGAAGGAAGGAAGAAGAGATTAGAGAAATTGAGAGATGTAAATAGTCTCAGAGGAGCCACCGTGTCCCAAAAGCTCTCCTGAGGGAAGTTTTTACACCAAAGAATCTGGAGGTCTGAATGAAGAATGACATCACTTATTTATTTAGCCAGAGCTGAGCTGTTTTCTTAATTGAAATAACCTCATGCTGCAAGCATTAAATTGTTGGAGGAGTGATAATGATGTCTGTTGAATTTAGGGGCTTGATAACCATGAAATAAATACCCTGTTCTTCCTTGGTTTGAGAGTATATTTAATTTGCCTGGAAAGCCATGAACTAGAAAGCCTCAGGGCTAAAGCTCCAGACAGCCTGGGGTGGGACTCTGCAGTGGGGAGATGCATGACTTTGGATTTGTAACTCACTCGAGGATTTGGGACTCAGGACTCAGTCAGAGACTTGGGGCTACTCCCCTTTGAGATGAAAATGATGTTATTGCCCTTCTGGACACCAAGAACAGACCAATGTGTTCTGAAGTCCATAAGAAAATTCACATTTTCCACCTGAAGTGTGAGTTCCCAAGTGTCATGACAGGCCCACTGGTATCAGCTGCCATCTAAATGGCAAAAAAAAAAAGAGATTCCCATCACACACTCACCTGGGAGGGCTAAAATGGATGCTTATGGCTCCAGAAGAACTTAGAGCAGACTGCCAACACCTAAACAGGGTCTGCAGGACACATGGACAGGCCTCTGCATCAGGGAGTCAGGGGCAATGGTTTTAAACTGGAAGAGGGTGAGATTTTGGGAAGAAATTCTTTACTGTGAGGGTGGTGAGGCACTGGAACAGGGTGCCCAGAGAAGCTGTGGCTGCCCCATCCCTGGAAGTGTCCAATTTATCTGAACACTGTAATGTGGTACGGGTAAGGTGTTTTAAAGGTTCTCTTTGTGTTTGTTATACTTCTGCTTCAGAATTAGCAGGGCATGTGCTGATGAGTTTTACCTCTATTCAGCTTTTATTGATTAGTTTTATTATCCTCTTTCTACAGTAAGAACTTGTTCTCATAGGAGAACAGTGAAAGCTTTTAGGATTGGAAGAAATAACCAGTTCAGGATACAGCATCAGAAATGGTTAACAGAGACAGAAGAATCAGCATTACTTCCTCCCTTTGGTCTTGAGACACACTGTGTTTGTTATACTCTACCCAGAATAAAATTCATTTTGGTGAATAATATAAAAAATACAGCAAAGCCCCACATTCCCAATTCAATGAAATGGGAACAAGGCATCAGGAGCCTTGTCCCTGACCTCTGCTGCTTGACTCTCCAAGATTCAGTGTTAGAAACTGTTTCCACAGTCCTGGGAAGAGAAATGTCAATCCCTTGAAAAACCTTGGAGTTGAATTGTCCTTTGATGGCTCCAGGACTGCAAGGGGAGCAGCTGCACTGTTTTGTGTAACTAAATGACATTGGCTGCATGTGCTGCAAGTTCTGCAGTTTCTGCTGGCTTTATTTGAAATGCTGACTTATTTTAGAAGTGGACTTCCATTACTGGCCTGTCAAGGGGAGCTCCAGTTTATCAAATTTCAGGTTACAGCTGCACAGCCTGTTCAATCCAAACTCCAGCTACATATAAATATGTTATATGATAGTTTAAGGCTTTTGAGGCTGTTTATTATAGAAAAGTTGTTCTGTGTGCCCATATGCTGCACTAATTTGAGTGAAACAAGCTAATTATAAGCTGATGTCATATGGCTAAAAAAATACATGTTTATTCCTTCGGTGTTTCACAGTGCTGACTTTCTCAACCACACTTGCAGAGCACACATCTGATGTGTTTTCTGGGCCTAGGACCTCACTGAATAAAGTTATTCTCTTTATTGTGCAATTTCTAATTCAAAAGATGAACCTTGTGCAAAAATCTTTGGCCCTTGTGGATACCAGCAGGATCCTTCTTCTGCTGGTAGGTTTATTTTTCACTGAATTGCAGCAGAATTCTATTTTTGCCAGAAAAAGAAATGAAGTGAGCACAGTGACTATTTTAAGCCAGTGAGTGTGTTGTAGAGAATGTGCCACAGTCTACACAAATTGTTGGAAATAAAAATGGGTGGGGGGGAAGCAGATTTGGAGAAATCATGAATTCTGTCTGAAAAAAAGTGACTTTCTTTTCTGAGGACTGCCCATTGTGGCATTGCTCAGTTCTGACAGGCAGCTGGCTCCAGCCAAGGGAAGAGAAATTCAAAGAGAAAAGAAAAAGCAGTGACCAGTTCCTACTGATACCTCAGCAGCACCTAAATGATGCACAGTTGTGCTATTTTATTGCAAAAATGACAATGAAGACATTCACTCTTGAATAATTGAAATTATTCACTCTTGAATAATTTGAATAATTTACAATTCCGAAGAAAAACTATCTAATGATTTTGGAGAAGGAGCACACAGCAGATCACTGTCCATTCTTTGAAAAGAAACTGAAAGATATAATTTTGTGTAAAAGAGAAACTCAAATTTCCTACAGACACTTTCTCAAACCCACAGTTAGGGTTGCTATCTCCACTGAGATTATGCACACCTATATTAGAGGTTAAAAAAAAGAGGGTGATTGCAAAAATAAATAAACAAATGAATAAACATTCCCAAATTCTCTGTTTGAAATGAACCCACATGGATGTGGTGGTGGAGGAGAATGTGGCAGTCCACTTCTGAGACATCCTACATTTTGGTTTTTCCAGCTGTTAGCAAAACACTTTTTCCTATTCCTCTCCTGATAACATAAATTGCAAAAGGGTGATTGGAGGTGACTGTTCCAGGAGTGAGATTACAGAAGACAGTCCTGTCTGCAGACTGCTCATCTCATCCACCTCTCACCTGTGGTAAAACCAATGAGAGGTCACTGCAAACAGGATGGGTTTTGAGAGGAAATACAGCATAAAGGACTCTTCACCCACTGGGATTCTTGCAAAAGCTTTTAGAACTTGTAAAGAACAAATCCTTACATTGTGAGTCAGAAAAATGCAAGATGCTGAGTGGCAGTTTAACAGCAGGAGACACTGACACTTTTGGTGGACAGGAACTGGGTGGGACAACATGTTTTTTGGGGTAAGAGGACCTGTTCCAGGTGAAATATCTGGGAGAAAGACATTCCTGGTTCACCTGAAGCAGGCCTGATGCTTCTGAATTGCCTGAAACCCAGGATGAAGTCTGAGATGAAGGGGAGCAAGTCTCTTTCACTGGCTAATCACAATCAATATTTAAAAACCAATATTTCATTGATTTATATTGATATATATATATTTTTAGATGCTTGAGAGACTGTGGAACAGCTTTCCAGAGAACTGAACTGCATTTCTCACTTCAGCAGTGCTTGCAGTGCTCACAGTGAAATCTGAAATTTAAGCCTCAAGTGTCAAATTCATGAAGGCAAAGGTAAGTTTGGAAAATGTTGTTGCAGTTGTGACAATGGTTTATTTTGGGTTTTATATGATGTATCAAGTCATAGGAAGGAAAGGACAACTTATATCCTGGCTGTCTTGAAGAAGCTGCTCACCTTTACATCTGCATTGAAGACCTGAATGCTAAGTGCAGCCCAAGCTCAGTTCTCTCTGACTTTACTGGAAAATGTTTCTTAAAGACTAAATGAAAATGAGCATAGGTCTGCAATACCAAACTGTAAAACATTTTAACTGTTGCTTGGCAGCGCTTGCAAGGAGATTTCACACTGTTTTTCCTTTTTTTTTTTCAATGAAAGAAATCTGGAGCAATCAGATTTCAATCAAGAACTCTTGATTGACAGTTCACAGATTTATTGTTTTCTTTGGTGGCTTTATCTGGTTGTGAACAGGAAATGTCTGGAAATGTCAGGAAATGTCTGGGGGAAGCAGAAATGAGAATATGGAAATAATTCTGAGCTACTCATCTGCCCAGGAAGAACTTTTCCATGAGAAACATCCTGTACCAGAGCAAGGAGTTCCAGGAGGGAGTTTCTTTAGGGATGTGTAGGCTGTTAGAATTAAGGATCTAGACGGTTTTGATCACAGAAACTGGACTTGACATACTAACTGTTCTGTAAATCCCTGGCTTTGCAGGAAATCAGCTTTATACTGTAGCTGAAAATCAACGAGTCTTTCTATAATTAATCATTGTTTCTACTTTATTAACAATGTATTTAAAATTAAAAATAACAGACTAATATTTTTAAAGCAGTATTACTTCTCATTCTCTACAAGTTAAAACATTGCATAAATAATTTCTGGAAAAAAAAATAAATACGTAATTCACTCTCTGAAATGACACCTTTTCTCTCTAGGTTCTGGTCCCACATAAAATAGCTGAAAAATCTATCAACATTTCAAATTTCCACAGTTCATATTATTTCAGCATAACTTCTACAGGACGTATACAGTATGTGACAATTCACTTGCTAACAATATTTAATGTAAAAACACAAACATTAGTCTGAGTGTTGAGAAGCTAAGTAAAGGAAAGTTGCTGCCAAACTAAGATTTATCAAAGCTGCATATCCTAAAGACTTTTCTAGAGGAATTCTTGACTTAGCAGAGGCTCACTTTTAATGCAGAACCACCACCTTACTCACAGAGCTTGTTTTGCACAGTTTAATGCTACAGGGTGTGTGGCCAGATAATCCAAACTCTAAAGAACAGAAAATGTAAATGGATGTATCTAAGCTGATATTAAAGTCAAACATGTTCTAGGAATTAAGGAATAACCAGTACCTTCTATGTTAAACTGTGTATAATCTTAGCTGGTTACAGGACAAACATCAGTGAGGTTATCTGGTTTGAGAGGAGCATCTTTTCCATAAATCTGCTCCACTCAGGAGAATTTTTTGAATTGTCCCTAAAACAAATCATTGTTCCTAAAGCAATATGGTTGTAGTCGAAAAATCTCAGTTTTGAATTTGTCAACCCCATAATCTTTTAATTAAAAGTATGAAATAGATTTGTCACACTTGTACTTCTGTTTTGAGAACACTGGGGTCATATTTTGATTTCTGTGTTTGAGAGGAAACACCTGTGCATGAGGACATCCCATAGTGAGTGAATTTCCCAACAATTTGATTTCATTCACCATAACTTGAAATCCCTGCTACCCCAAACTTTCTGTGGCTCCTTCAGAGACTGCTGACTATCCTGGTGCTTCCCTAATGGCAAACTTGTCCTGCATCCTTGTCTGGGAAAGGGATCTCAATATTCTTTTCACATGAAGTGGGTGGATGATTTCTAGCAAAGCGTGATTGTCACCACAACAGCTTCACTCTCCTCTGCCTCCCTACTCGTTCAGGACACACAGACTGGCATGGACCTCCAAGGGGAACCTCCAGCTGCCTCAGCTGGCTTTATCTCATTCTCTTATCAGACCATAAGTGCTATCATCTGATCGATTTTTGCCTATGTGAGCCTTTGACCCAGCTTAGCAGAAGGAATTGGAACCTACTGCAGTCAGAACATCATGCTGTGGCCTCTGAGTGCCTTTTGATGGATTAGAAAACATCCGGAGCTGCTAGTCTGTGTCACCCAGAGCCACCTCCTAATAAGCATTTTCCAGCTCGTGCTGGTTGGATTTGCCGCTCCTGGCTCGGGACAGATGCGGCTTCTTGTTCTTCTGGGGCCGGGCGCTTTCCTTGCCGAAGTCCTTGAGCTCGGACTGGTTGTGGTAGCGAGTGTAGCGCTTGCACTTGCAGGACGTGGCCGCTCGGAATTTGTAAGTCCGAGTCTCCTCCTGCGGACAGGCCATGGGGATGCGCTGGGTGCGGGTGTGCGCGGGGATGCAGCGGAAATCCAGCGCGTTCTGCCGCCACCACTTGCCCCTGCCGATGGAGTTGGGCAGGAGGTGCGAGGGCTCGCAGTGCCCGGAGCACAGCAGCTCCTTCACCGGCTTCAGGCTGCGGCACGGCCCGTCCGTCACGTAGCGCGTGGTGCGAACCTCCCGGCAGCTGAACTCGGCGGCATCTGCCAACAGGGAACGCGTTAATTGCGGCTCTCTCCTTAATCCGGGCTGATTTCCCTGCCTGCTCTGAGAAAGCACCCGCCAAACCCCCACACCCTGGCTCCCTGCGCTGTCAGTGGAATTTTAGGGAATAAAGGTGTTTTTAAGGGCTCATTTCTCATTGTCCTCCTCTGATTTTGTTAGTAATAAACTCACTCTGTACCTCTAAGCCAAGCTTGTTCTGCACCCACCAAACCCTCCATGCCCTGTCTGCTTGTGCTGTGAGTAGCAAGGAACGGTTTGAGGGAATAAAGGTGTTTTTAAGGGCTCATTCTCATCATCCTCCTCTGATTTTGTTAGCAATAAAGTCACTCTGTCCCTCTAAGCCAAGCCTGTTTTGCACCCACCAAACCCGCACACCCTGTCCCCCTGTGCTGCCAGTGGGAAGGAGGAATGGTTTGAGGGAATAAAGGTGTTTTTAAGGGCTCATTCTCATCATCCTCCTCTGATTTTGTTAGCAATGAAGTCACTCTGTACCTCTAAGCCAAGCTTATTTTGCCCTTGGAGTGTTTTTCTCCCAGTCCTTATCTCAACCCATGAACTTCCAAACCTCCAGCTACCTCCAGCTCAGTTTGTCTCACTCTCTTATCAGACCAGAAGTGCTATAATCTGACAGGTTTTTTTTTTTGTTAATTTTTCTCTCCTCTGCCCAGCTGTGGCAGGGGAGGGTGAGTGAGTGGCTTTTGTGGGTGTTGGGCCAGTGTCAAACCACAGCAGTTCCTGTAGCAGAGCTCTCTGAGCTAGACACAAGCTGAATGTCTTGAACAGCAGATTTTCAGGAGAAATATCTCAAATGGCTCATCATGCAGCTCCTGACTATTCATAGCCTTGAATAACAATATATAAATTGGTGAATAAAATCCACCAGGTACGTTTCATGTCAGTGCTGTGCAGGGGGGAAATGGAGCTTCTGGAATCCACAATTCTGGGAATTTTTGGCAATACTCTCCTGGCTTCCTTTACCTGTGGGCAACACCTTCCCCCACTGCTCTAGTTTAACTCTATTGACTTTAGATGTTGACTCCAGATTTAAATTCTTTTGCAACAAAAAAAGTGTTCCTTAGGTGATTTTTAGCTTGCATAATGTGTTCCAGGTTGGAGAAATTACAGGTAACAACAGCACTAAGGAATTTCCACTATTCAGGCACCAGCCTTTCCAGGTTTCCTATTGTCTGTGGTAATTCCACATGTCCCACATAGTTCTCCTTAGAGAGCTAGAGGCATCTTCTGCCTATTAGAAACCTTACAGATTTTTCCCTCTCCTGTTTTTTCCTCTCCTATTTCTCAGTGGATAACTATAGGTAAATGAAGCATTAGAAAATAACAAAATTTCTTAGCATGAAGTATTTAGAAACTTTCCAGTTGTAGGAACATAACTTTTCCCAAAAGTGTCTCTTTTCCCAAATGACATCCTTGGTTAATTGACTTGTTGGGAAGACACAAAATTTGATTTTTAAGTGTTTATCAAATAACTTCATCTAAATAAACACATTAATGTTCTTCTCTTAGTCAAAAGGACATTTTAAACTCAGGAACACTACCTGTGGTGGAAGCTTCAATGTCAGCAAAAGAGAATTCTGACCCTGAATCATTAGTGACAGAACAGTATTTGTACAGACGTTTTCATTTTTGGTTTTCCTGTGAAGTACAGAAACAGGACTCTCAGTGCTCAGATTTATATTTGTCAAAGTAGATTTATATTTGTCAAAGAACAGCTAGCAAGATTTCATTTTTCAGAAGTTTGAAGGACTGCATTAATGAATTAAGCAATCCATGCCAGCTGTGACAAAAATACTGACAACTGAACTCCACGTGCACTTCAGTCTAACACTCCCAAGTTCCCTAAGCATCTAACAAAATTATGTCTGTCTGTAAATAAAAAATATGTTGAATAAGGTGTATTGTACCTCCATAATGCACAGTTAAATATCCAGGCACTTGTCTCAGCTCTACAGGTGCATTTATGTGCATTTATGTCCTGACCTGTAGGTCTGCAGGTGCAAAATCACTCATGGTCTGGTGCATATGTTCCAGAAAGGTCTGGCCACTTCAGATTGTAATTTTGATTCCTTATGTTAAAGATGCCAAAATAAATATGCAAGACCATTGTGTATCTCAAACAACTGCCCGGCCTCCTTCAGTGTTTGATTTCTTAATGTGCTTTCCACTCTGAACAATATGCACATATCAGTGGGGCAGGTTCCCAGTGGATGGCAGAGCAGTAAGAGGCTCAAAAATGAAGGCGTTGAGATGTGAGAAGAAAACCAACCTGCTCTGACCTGCTGGTTGGTGGGGCTGCCTGGGAGGAGCAGAGTGCTCCCCCTCCTAGGAATATAAGAACCTTTTTAGGTCACACTCTCAAAAGTATTACTTTTTTCCCCCCCTTTCTTTTAAAATATTGTTAACCCTATGGTTTTAAATGCCTTAATGACAGCTGCAGCAGAAATTCACAATTGCCTTCCAGCTGTCCCCAGAAAAAGGAGGCTGGCTAAGATCTGCAGTGACAACAGTGGAAATGCTAAGTTTGATCTGTGCCTGTGTTGATCTGTGCTTTATGCTGTATGTCTGGAGGACCAAGCTTGCCCTATATTCCAGTGGAAAACTTTTTCAAAGCTACCTTTCTGTGTTTGGTGTTAGCTTTCCATCTTCTGTCTTTCCTCAAAAGGCTGGTGTCTCGCATCACTGCCAAAGTTACACACTTGGTGGAGTGCAGTGACAATGTATCCTGAAGCATTTTTGGCTGCTGGAACCTGACTGGAGATCTGTCTGTTAGCAAAGGACAGCGAGCAGCACACTTCTCTCATTCAGCTGAACACAACCTCAAAGTGCCACTTCTGATGTGTGATCTTACTCACAACTGGTGTGGATGTTCCTAAATATTACAAATTTATATTACTGTCTCCCCTGTCAACACATTCCCCCATCCTAATACTAAAGAGGGAGAGATAACTTGTGATATTTCCTCACAAAACACAGAGAAGTGTTAGGTAATATCTACTACAGGTTTTATGTATTGGAGTTCTGCAGAGAGCAGCAATGTTCAACAGAGAGATGATGTTTGCATCAGTAAACTCCAATATATTCTAATGTTTACATTCATACTTCTTCAATGGTAGATGTAAATCCCTATCACTTAAAGCAGTTGGGCCACAACCTAAAGTGTTAATAAACAAACATATAGATAACAAGTATTCTTTTACAAATTGTCTGCTATGATCCAAAACAGTAATAATGATATTTTCTTACCACTGAGGTCTGGAGCTTGTTGTATGTGTCTTCCTCCATGTTTTGCCTGATTCATGGTGTTGTTGTTGCTGAAGGTCGGCTCCATCGGTGTTTCTGTGTTCTCAGTGATCTCAGGAATGATTTCTGTAGCATCATTTTTAAACATCTGCCACCCCTGCACAGAGTGCAGCGTGATTTGTGTCACCACGCAGACGGCGCACACAGCCCAAGGGATCTGCATGGTGGCAGCTCACAGATCAGCTTCTCAGCACCCTGACAGCCTCAGATCCTGGGCAAAGGCACATTATTCCCCTTTTTAAAATCCCTTTTAGAACCAAGCCAGCCAATGACTATACAAAGTGGGAAGGGCCAGACAACTCATTCATCTCAGCTTTTGTCAGTGTGAAATAAAACGGGTGTGTGGGGGTGGCTCAGTGACAATATTTTACAACTGTTATGCAAAAACTTCTCTTGTCTACCTCATTTTTGAGCCTGGCAACAAAAGGTGAGAGACAAGACTACAGTGAATTGCAACCTGACAAGCCTTTCTGCAGTTTTTTTCAGACAATGGGGTAATTAAAACCTGCTTCTGCCTCCATCCATATTTGAAACTTTGGCTATTGTCTTTTCCAAAGGTTTTTCAGACTTTTTACATTTTGTTGTCATTATTCCTCTTCCCTTTGCTCACTGTATGGAGTGATTAAATCTAGCAGCTGTAGCTCAGTAGTTCTGCTTTTCAGTCTCTGCAGGGAAATGATTAGGGTTAGGGCGGATTTTTTTTCTCCCATTTCCAAAACAAGGAGCTCTACATTTTGTTTCACAAATATACTGGAAGAACCAGGGAAGAGCTTCATTTAAATATGAGAAGTTGCTGTGTTTACTTTTCCTTAAAAATAGTTTGCTTCGAATACACTTTTAGGTTAAACGGCCAGAACGTTGTACATCATAATTTTTGATGTACTCTTTCTCACATTTTTAACTCTTGGGAAAAACCACCTAGCCCATGTTTGCTTTTGCTTTAAATTCATTGCATACTACTACTTGTGTGAAATATTGAATACAGGACATTTGCTTCTTTTAATCACAAGAACTTGGCCAGGCTGATTTCCAGCCATGCTATAACCAACAAAAAGAGAAAAATCATGACTTTAGGCCTAGGACATTTTTGCTTAAGATGTATTCATGTATCATGTTTCAAAATCTCATCTATGGTATTCTTCCTTGCAAAAACAAGATGATAGTGGTGAAAATATCATCATTTCAGTGTCTCAAGACCACATTTGCAAATGATGTTAGGCTAAAGACATTAATCAAAAAGCATCCCAGCCCTTAGGAAGGTTGAGATACCACACTGAGCTTGTCACAGCTACTGAAAACAAAATGTTTGCCTAAAGCACTACAGGGACACGTGCGTGTTCCTGCCATGCTTGCCACAGACTTCCTCATGGAAATATTTCCTGTAGAAGAGATTCCCAAACTATTCAGTCTGACTTTCCCCTGTGATTGTAAGCCTCAGAATGGTTTGCATTCCATTCTGGCAATTCCCCTTTTGGGGTACAGAAAAGAGGAGTCACCAAGTGTAACATGTAGGTGTGCTGTCCCTTGGGGTGTCCTGGGTGACGAACAGCAGCAGTGACCCAGGGACATTTCACCCCTTCATCCCCAAACACACACACAGACACACAGACACAGACACACAGACACAGACACACAGACACAGACACCCCCAGCATTGCTCAGCACACCTGCTCTCTGCAGTGCTCCTGTCCTGAAGCACTGGCATCTGAAATCTACTTTAAGGTGCTTTCCTTCCTGGACTTTTGCTCAGCCAGAAATTCGAAATCAGCATTCTCAGAAGTGCTCTCCTTTCCAAATACTCCAAGGAATGTCTAAAGGGAATCATGCATTGTGTTTCACACTGCAGCGTGCCCTCACTGTCAGTTCCCCCTCTCCTTTCCTCCAGCCCACTCCTCAGGCATCCAACCATCCAATACAAAACCAGCACACCACCTCGGAAATTACTCTGCTTTTATGGAGGAATACAACACACTTTTCTTTCTACAAGATTTTTTCTCCTCAGCCAGTCAGGATATATTCTTAACACATTCTTTAATACAGACTGTTGCAAATAATTTGTCTCCAATATGCTGATTATTTTTTCTCTATCATCATCATCAGTGGCACTGATTATCTTTCATTAACTTCCTCCTTTGGTCAGAGCAGTTATTGATGGTCTCACAGGAAACCAAACTCCCAACTATTGCAAATGTTCTTTTAAGCATAATTTTGCTTACTTACATGTAGTAAATCTATTTTTGGCTTAGAGCTAAACTGAACAAGTTGTGAAGGACTCAAAGTCCTGAAGGACCAGGAACTTACCAAAGATTTTGGCATTATTTTTGTCAGACAGGAATACCACCATGTGTGGGTACCCTCCAACAGAGCCCCTGTCCAAAGTGACATCACAGCACAGAGTACAGCTGAACAGCAAACAGGAGAGCAGAACAAAGCTGAGTGCTGGCAATCACTGAATCCTTGCTACCTCTTTACTCCCCTGTTTAAATGCCTTCAGATTTGTGTGTATCCACCAATGTTCAGTTTCTGTTCATTTCTTTTCATGTAATATCTGCCTAAAGAATATCTCCAAAAGCTACCACTGTCAGTGCAGGCCTACTAGAGAGAATCTCATTTAGAGAAATCAACTGCCACATAAAACATAAAAATCTTCTTGATGTAGCTTCTCCCAAGTGGTTAAACAATCAATCCCCCCTATTAACTGTCTTAACATGTATCTGTGTAACCCACTCAGGGAAATAATACCAAAACAATTTCTGAATGAAAAAACCAGAAGCTATATTTAACCTGTGGCTTAAAACTCCTTGTCCATAAGCTAGGAGGGCAGCTAGGAATGAACCCAAATCTCAGACATTCACATTCCTTCACACCCTGTAGCTGCTTGCCTGCTCACAGTCCTTTCTGCAGCAAAGCAGACATGGTCTGTGCTGCAGTCCCCCCAGAAATTTTGGGTTTTGTACTGTTAATGAAGCCCAGGAGAGAACAGAAAGAGTTATCAAGGATAGAGTGCTCCCAGAATGAACCCTCACCACCAGAGTGGGACAGATACTGGACCTGTTCTATCTATTCAGAGCTGAGCTGAACAATTCCACCCTCAGTCACGTGCTGTGGTTTGCCCACAGCTGGAGCCAAACCCACACAGGCACAAGCGGGGCTGGGGACAGAATCCCAAGGGGAAAAGCTCATGGCATGAGACAAAGACATTCTACTAGGAAAAGCAAATGCCACACATGAGCAAAGCAAAGAGGGGCATTAACTCCTCCTGTGGGTGTGCTCAGCCACCCCTGGGAGAGCAGGGCCTCACCTCGTGGAGCTCTTACTGGGGGGACCAACACCACCACTCCAGGCTGTACCTCTGAGCATGGTGCCAAATGGCCTGGAGTTCCCATTTGGCCCCCTGGGCTCAGCTGTCTCCCCCCATTTTCCCACCCCCCAGCAGAAAAGGCCTCAGCTCTGTGTCAGCCCTGCTCAGCAGTAACAAAAACACCTCTGTAAGATCATCCCTGTGCTCAGCACAAACCCAAACCGGCCCCCTAGCAGACACTGGGAACAAAGTTAAGCCTAGCTCAGCCCAAAGCAGTGCTCTGTTCTAAGGAGGAATCAGAGACATCAGGAGCAGGTACAAGGAGTTAATTGGCATCTTGTACTCACTGAATCCATTGCTGCTGCCTTCTGAACTCACATCTGTCCTGAAACACTGGCACTGCACCCCTGCAATGCAGGCAGACACAACTAAACCGTTCCTGAAATCAGTTCAGTCACTTCCAGCTTCAGGTGCTCCCTCAGCCGCTCGTGGGCCAAAGGTGCTCTGCTCAGCACCCCAGCCCAAAGCTGTACAGGTGCAGCTGGAGCTTCTCTGTGGGCAATGGCTCAAGCTTCACACACTGCCCAGGAATTCTGTTTTTAACGTGATCAAGAACTTTGCTTCTCAAACAGTAATTTGTTTTTGTGGTTTTTTTCCATGATGCAGCCTTTCCCAATCAACTTTCAGCTGCCTCAGAAGAATTCTGCAATGTCACACACTACAGAGTGACTACAGCAGTCTGAATGCTGTGCTGGGATCTCCTGCAAGAAGCCAAAATAAATGGATTTTTATTATTCTCCTACCAGAGACTGCTAAGTCATTCTGGTTGCTTGTCTTTTCCAGTGATAAGAAAACACTGGATTCACAAACAGCACAGTCAGGGATTCAGGGCTGGCTCTCCAGGGAAGAATAACAAGCCTACAGCTCCATCTGGTGAGTCAGCCAGCCAGCAACATCAGCATACAGGAACTACAATTAAAACACCAACACTTCATTATTTCAGGATTTATTTGCAGAAGAAATTAATAGGACACTAATTCTCACCAGCAAATCCTTTAAAGACACTTCTCAGGCTTGTTCTAGTTCTAGTTTTACTCATTGGTGAAGCCCAGAAAGTAATTTTAGAAGAAACTTCAGTGCTAAACTAAGAAAGATTCCACTAGATAGCCTCTTTGTGCTAAAAACATAATAGTAAACTAGCAAAACTAATATAAAAAATAAATGAAGGTAAAAAGTTCTGCTTCTGATTTTGGCATCAAAGATTTAATTAGTTCTGGACAACAGAAGGCAGCTCAATGAAAGTATCTAAATGATGAAAATATACATTGCTAATATTCTTTCTGCTGTTGTTCTTTGCTGAGGAGGAAGCAATTTGACACAAATTTGTTTTTCATCTCAGAAACGTGCATTATTATTACACACAGTGCCTTTCATCTCCAAGGCCTTTTATGAAGATGAGTTCTCACATCACCAATCATAATTACTGTAAAAGAAAAGGGTGTCCAATTTTAATACAGGCTTAGCACCCCAAAATGGAATTACAACACAATGTTTTGTGGCTGCTAGTTCTGCATTCAGGTGCCATTAATTCTAAGTTTGAAGTAACTTCATGGAATGTTTCCTTTTCAGCACTGCACCATTCTCTCATGAAGTGCTCCTGGCAGTTCCTGAGGTGCAGAGCTGCACACCAGGTACAACCCCTACCAACACTGGAGTCTCACTGCAGGACCAAAGGATGAAGGAAGAACTACAAAATGCTGGTTTTGCTTTCAATCTTAATTTTTATCTACAGACTTCTTTTCTGTACTTATTCATCAGCTAAAAAAGATTGAGTTCAGCCTGAGTAGGTGAATTTAGTTTTACATGCATCATCATTTTGTCCATCTGGACTTTCATCTTTGGTCCTTGCTGTAAAATGTGAGGAGCTTCTCACCTTCTCTCTTCACCCCCTCTGTAACTTCACTAACTCTTAAGTACAAAAACCCTCAGCTATTGCATTTCCCTCCCTTGGGCTAGACTTGGCATGGCAGAGATCTTTGTTCCACATTTTAGAGAGACACCATCCCTTCTCCACAGCACTAGCCACACAAAAATTACCACACTGCTCTTCAGGATCAACATATTAATGACAATCCTGATTACACTATTTTAGCTGTGGCCAGAAGTTTCAACTCCAAAAGCAGAGTGCTGCTGTTTGCAGCAAACAGTTCTTTTAAAATGTACCTTCCTAAATCAGCCTTCTTGTAAGGAAGATCTCACAGCAAAGGCAGGTGCTCAGCAATTTCAGGAGAATAAAAAGCTCTGTTTCTTCCAATACATTCTCAATTTCATATTACAAGGAAAGAAAGCTCTCATTCCTATGTTTTATGCAATCTTTCCTTCTACAATCAGGAAATCTGGAAGCACACAGCATATCACTGTGGATTAGAGACACACAAGATCTTCCTGGCCAGCTAAAATGGGCAGAGGAATTTGCAACATGACTGTACTTGGAGAGCAAGTCTGAGAGGAAGGGTGTGATCCATTAATGGAGCAGTGGTCTGACATTTTAACTATTTTTAGCCTGCTCTAAAAGCAGAAATGGTTTCGTTGCTGAGTTGCCTATCAGTAATTTTAAATATGATATGCTGTCTCACTTTTAAAACCAATTTATAATGTTGTTTTACTTATGCCTCTCCACCCTCATATTACAAAACATTTGCTAAATCAGTTTTGTTATACTGAGACAAATGGGCCAGAGTTACCAGAGCAGTGACCAGTGTCCCATGAGGTAGAAGATTATCTTAAAATAAGAACACATTCCCCTGTTTTGATTTTCAGTATTTCTTGATACTGACAACTACAGAAACATCACCACAAGGTAAAGAGACTCAATTTTAATAAACCATTCTGATTCCAGTCTGACAACTAGCAGCCTTCTTACAATCTACCCAAGAGTAACAAAGGTCTAATACCTAATGGTTTCTTGGCTCTTTAATGGACTGGAATTTTGACTTCCAAGTAACAGGTGAAAGATAAAGTGCATCCAACATGAATTTCCCTTTTTTTTCCTTATAGTGCAAATTGGTGTTAAGAATACATGGTGTGAGACAAGACAAAAAAAATCTATGGTAAAAATTTTAAAAGGGTAATTTATGAATTAGACTGCAGTATGAAAAGTCAGCATTGTGGAAAAGGTAAGGCCAGTATTCCTATTTCTAAAGCCACTTCTATTTCACACAACATGAAGTTATTAACTAGGAATTCTGAAGAAGCAATTAATCTACTGCTGATTAAATGGATCAATGGCAGAAAGCAAACAGGTATGTAATTAGCTGGTGGAATTGACTACTGCTTGTTATTACTGAACCCTCCTGATTCAGAGCAAGCACTGCATACTGACTGACTGTGGAGATGGAACAGGGAACACCATGCAGAGTGCTCCTCCACTGTCACTTGAAGGACACAACAGAGAAAAGGCTCCTTGATGTGGCAGTTCCATCCTGTGGAAGGAAAAACAGTAAGACTGGAGCTCAAGCAGAAAAAGCACCTCTGGAGTTTAACTTCAAGAACCTTACCTTGCTGTACAGAGCCTCCACCTGCCACTCCCACACCTCCAAACCACACAACCCCAACAACAGGAATAAAAAAATGTCCTTTGTGATTTCTGATTACTAAACACAGCAGACAAAACTACACCTGGGATCACACACATTACTAATACAGTGTTTCTGTTTAAAACAGTGTTGAGATTTTTCATTCAGGAACTACATTAAAGCACAGGTGAGAATGGAACAGTCACCCTGGTTTCCGATGGTTTAACCAACAATTCCAGTTTGCAGTGGGAGATCACTTGCATTAACACAGTGCTGTCACACACAGGTACACATTTCCACACTAAGTCAGGCACAGTGCAGACAAAGCTCCCTCTCCCAACACTGCAATGACTCATTTCACCTGTAATAAACAGAATCAAGAAATAATTTATTTGAACAGAATGTAAATATTTCCTATACATTGTGGTACATTACAATGCTCATTTTTATTTAATGATACCATGCAAGCAATCCAAGAAGTCAAGAGTGTTCTTCTGCAAACTGCTGTGTAAGCACACCTGTGCTGGAAGTAATCTGCTGGAAGTAATTCCATTCTGTGTACTGAACAAAGCAAAGAAGATGTTACTGATAGCAAAGAAGAGATAAAGACACTGTAATTCCATACAAGCTTTGAAAGCCATTATATTAGGATACTTAAGATTTAATTATACATCCACCACAAGCACTTCTAAATACTAATATTATTTCCTCCTTGTTCAAGTTCTTCCCTTAGCATTTGCTCCTGACATTTTTTTCTAGTATGATTTTGAAATAAAAATAAAAGAGCATTTAATAACAGACTATTTCATGTCCATTGTAACAGCAAGAGATAAAAAACTATTCTTGGAAACACAGTGTGCATTAAGCATGGGATCTAAGTGGCTTTACTCTCACACTGTGTATTGCACAAACCCACACAAAACACTGAGTGCACTTCATTTTCCAAGTGAATGCATCTGTGCATTGTATATATGCTTCCCATTCCTTGAAGCTCCTACATTCAAACTTTAGGCACCTGTGTGCATGAAAAAGAAGCTTTAGAAATGACAGTGCTCCTATTAAGAGTGAGTAAAGGGACATGTTGGGGCTTTTGGGAACTGGTGCTCTGGTGAGCCTAAAGACAAAGCTTAAATGAACCACATTCAATGTCAATGCAAACCATATATGCTATGGAGTCTGCAGGGGCTCTGAAATGTGTGTGAAGACAGCTGTTATCACTGGAGTTATCCCTCTAAGAACACCTCTTCATGGCAACAGCTCCAAACAGTGACACAATTTTGTCCCATCTTCAAAGACAGTCCCAGAGTTCCAGAAGGATACTTCCACTAGACAAGCAGCAATTCCGCTTCGCTTTAGCCTGGCGGTTGAAATTTGCATCCCTAAAGCACCTAAGCCATCCTCTAAAGATCTGAGAAACCTAAAAAACAAAAACACAGCGGCGCTGCGTTCTAGGGCTTGATCTTGCCCTGCTCCAGCAGGCGCTGGTTGAGCTGGCAGAGCTGCCTGAGGAAGCCGTCGTTGGGGCCGATCTCGCGGTTCTGGCGCACGGCGCAGAGCGCGGCCCGCACGTCCATGCTCCGCCGCAGCATCAGGAAGGCGATGACCAGCGTGGGCGAGCGGCTGTAGCCCTCCCGGCAGTGCACCAGCACCTGGCCTGCAGGGAGACAGGGCACAGCTCGGTTAGGCTGCCACCTGTGCCTGGGAAGCAACAGGGAAGAGCTGGGATGGGAGGTGTGTTGGTGTTAGTGCTTTCACAGCTTGAGGAGTGGAATGCTGCAGGAGGCATGCTGGAGCTGGAAGGAAGGTGCTGGTCACACTACCAGTCACACTACACAGGCTGTGACCACGGATAATGCAAAAGAAAAAGCGATAGGTTGCACGCCAAACAGTCTCACTGAAACAGATTTGCTACTGTATCACAAGAGTCAAACTGAGGGGTTACTCTTTGGGCTAGGTCTCATGAGCTCCAAGGGGGCCGATCATATTTGAGATAGCCCAGCTACTCGAAATGGCATAAAAATAGCAGGGTGGCTTCTGCAGCAGTGTTGGAAACAGAAAAATGTTTAACAGAAGGCAAAATAACAAAAGAGGTTCTTTTCTTTTTAAAGAGGTTCTTGTTCTTTTTAAATACCCCACAAAAGCAGTTAGTTCCTTTGTTCTCCTCTTTTTCTAATAGATTGCTTAGGCGGGACTTCTCAGCTTCGGTCTAATTGGCCAGCCTCAGGTCTGAGGTGAAGTCCCAAAGGTCTTATGAGGTATCTCTGCCCCAAATTTAGGAGAGAAACTTCTAGGCTTTTTACCTTTTTGAGCAAACAAAGAATAACTTAGTCAACCTGTGAACAAAGATACATCCCTACATCAAACTATGTCTATTTACTGTGCTTCTCCAGTCTTTGTTGGGTTTGACAAGCTTTGCCCCTAAAGATGACCAGTACCAAAGGGCACAAATAAATGAGATTTAAAATACACTGAAAACAAATATGCTGCTTGCCATGTACTGCATCTCTTCAAAGACATCCAGCAGTTCTGCTGCATTGCTGCCAACTGTTGCACTAACTCCACACCTGCATCACACCTGGCCACTTCTCTGGCTAGTTATGAAGCCACATCAGCACTCAAGTAGATGAAGCTGCTTACCCTGCAGAGACAAGTGTGGATGCTAACAGCACTAGGCAGAGAAAGAAACAGGTAACTTTTCCAGGCATTGTCCTGGGGAAGTTGTGAGAAGGCTCAGAGAAGAATTAAAACAATTCTTATCTTGGTCTCTGCACCTGGTTTTGTGAACATGTGGAATGTTGTACGTGCTGTTTATGGGAAAAGAAGGTGTTGTTCCTAATTAACCTATTGTGTGAGGGGTGTTGTTTGAGAACCAATCAGCTTCTGGGTGAACAACCCTGCCTATAAATATCTGAAGATCATAATAAATCTTGCTTCATGCCTCCTGAGCATTGGAGTCAATGTCGTTGTTTCTTGCTGTTCCTAATTCAACAGCAGCAGACAAGAGGCAGAAATATCAAACCTTGCTGTCTGTCAGCACCAATAAAATGCTTCCAGCTGATTGATTATGGAACTCATCCTACATATTAGGTGGGTTGTATTGAGTTTGCATGGCAGCATTTTGGTGGGGGGTGGGGCCACAGGGGTGCCTTCTGTGAGAAGATGCCAGAGGCTTCCACTTTGTCCAAAAGAGCCAGAGCCAGCTGGATCCAGTGATAGTGGCNCAACCCTGCCTATAAATATCTGAAGATCATAATAAATCTTGCTTCATGCCTCCTGAGCATTGGAGTCAATGTCGTTGTTTCTTGCTGTTCCTAATTCAACAGCAGCAGACAAGAGGCAGAAATATCAAACCTTGCTGTCTGTCAGCACCAATAAAATGCTTCCAGCTGATTGATTATGGAACTCATCCTACATATTAGGTGGGTTGTATTGAGTTTGCATGGCAGCATTTTGGTGGGGGGTGGGGCCACAGGGGTGCCTTCTGTGAGAAGATGCCAGAGGCTTCCACTTTGTCCAAAAGAGCCAGAGCCAGCTGGATCCAGTGATAGTGGCAGCACCTCTGGGGTAACATATTTAAGGAGGGGAAAAAAAAAACCTGCTGCACAACAGCAGGTGAATGAGAGCAGTGAGAATATGTGAAAAAAACTCTTCAGACACCCAGGTCAGTGAAGACAGATGAGGAGAAGGCATTCCAGGCACTGGAGAGAAGATCCCCCTGCAGCCTGTGGGGAAGACCATGGTGAGGCAGGCTGTCCCCTGCAATCCAGCAGGTCCACAGCAGAGCAGACACATCCCTGCAGCCCATGGGGGACCCCATGGCAGTGCCAGAGCCAGGGGACATGCCCAGAGGAGGCCATGACCCCATGGGAAGGCTGCACTGGAGCAGGGCCTGGCAGTGGCTCCATGGATACAGGAACACATGCTGGAACAGGCTTTCAGGCAGGATTTGGGAACCTGTGGAAGACCTGCACTAGAGCAAACTGTTCCTGGAGGACTGTGCCCCATGAAAGAAGGGATCCACGCTGCAAAGCTGCAGCCTCTGGGAAGGCCTCATGTTGGAAAAGTTCTTGGATGTCTCCTGTGGGTGAGACTGGAGCAGGGGAAGAGAATGAAGAGGAAGGTGCAGCAAAAACGTGTGATGAACTGACTGCAATCCCCATTCCCTGTCCCCTTGTGCTGCTTGGCATGAGGAGGCAGAGAAAATAGGGAATGAAGCTGAACGTGGAAAGAAAGGAGGGGTCGAGGGAAGGTCTTTTAAGGGTTGATTTTGTTACTCATTCCCCTACTCTGATTTGATTGGTATTAAGTGAAACTAACTTCCTGAAGTTGTGTCTCTTTTGCCTGTGATGGTAATTGCTGGGTGATCTCCCTGCCCTGATCTTGACCCAGGAGCCTTTTGTTTTATTTTTCTCCCCTGTCCAGCTGAGGCAGGGATGTGCTGGCACAGCTTGGTGGGCACCTGGTGTCCAGCCAGGGTTAACCCACCACGTGGGTAAATCCTACAACGAGGTATCCAAAAAAGCAGGCCACTGCTCCCTTTGAGAAATCTAACCTGATTTTATTGTTTCTCAGCTTCTTCTTCTTTGACCTCCTTCCCAAGTGCAATGGGACATGTGCCCCCAGTCTACTCTCCAGAGTAAATTGTTTTTTGATACAAGAAAACAGCTTGAGCCATACACACACACTCTTATCATAACTTGCTTTGAATCACACCAACAGAAATCCTGTTACCACATTTGCCTCAAACAGCAAAAGCTTCTCAGCTCAAGGCAGATCACTAGCATGGTAAAAGAGCTAAAACAGTTAATTTTCAACATTTCTTGACAGCCTGTAGTCATAAATGAAAAAAATTTAGAGATTCTTGATTATATACATGGAAGAGAATTGACTTTCCAACAAGTGGTCAGAAGTAAAAAGGTTTCTAGCCTTTCTCTGTGAAAGGCAGTGGCTGAAGGGCTGCCTTCCAGACCTGCAGGATACCAGACCTGCTTCCAGAACTTCAGGCACTGCAACACTAGAATGAAACTGAAGGAGAACACTCTTATATCTCTCTTCTCTTCACTATCCTTACTCTACACTTCAATGTCAAACAAAACTAATTTGCTGTAGCCAGTCAATCTTAAAACTGACTCCAACATCACCCAGCTCCAAAGTTCCTCTTTGTTTACCACATTAAATAAACAGTGGTGGGCGTGGTAAGCAACTGCCAAGACTGAAAAAATCAGCAAATGGAACTGCTGCAAATCCAGACTGACTCTGAATTTACTGACCCTGAAACTGTTGAGATTAACCTGAGCAGGTACAGTCATGGCACAGCAAACCCTTCTCTCCTCTTGCAGCCTGCTTCAGTGAGTCACAATGCTAACTGCAAGAGTTGCATTTAATTTTTGGAATTTTTCAGACTCCACCAAACTGGATGTAGAATTTATTTCCATCTGTCAAAACCCACATCACAGCTCCAGAACCCCTTTGCCCATTTCAGAGAAAGAACTTCTAGAATTGTGGGAGTTCTCATTCCTCCTATTCAATGCTCAGTCACAAAGCAAGAAAGAAATTAAGCATGTGTAGAAACAACTGGAATGTTGAAATAGTAAGACAACACAAACACCATCTGTCCCACTGCACTGTGTCCTAGGATTTCTGCTCTGAGGAAACACACTACAAAGAAATGTGGCAATAAACAACATTGCAAATATAACCTTCAACTTTCCTGCAATCCTAGGAAATAGAGGCAATCAACACACAAAATAATGTAATGACTTAATGTAAGGGACAGCCTGTGTTCTCACTGTGCATTTGGAAAACCCATGTAACAGGTTATGTGACTACTCTTCAGTACTTGTATTACTTGTATCACTTCTGCCTTTACATTGTAATTTCTAATGTCCTTAAACAACTTTCAGACCCTTATTTTTTTAAGAATATTTTAATGGGATTTAACATTTCTAAGGAAAAGTATCAGGAAAGTATCAGTACAAGGAAAAACATCTCTTCCCAGAAAGAAACTATAATCAGATGCAGCAGCTGTTTCCCATTTCAAAGTCACCCCTACAGTGACAGACTTCCCTCTGCCATGTCCTGGAGACCTAGATGTATAAACACAAGACTAAGCTGTCTTACTGTGTATTCTCGTGTCTTTGATTCAGAGCCTTTATCAGAATTTTTCACTTGGTTCTTTTGTGGATAATACGAGCAAAGAAGCATTTTAAACAGCAAATCACTAAGAAACATACGCAGTGCACAGAAAACATGGTAGAAAGGAATTTCAGTTTGCCTTACCATCCTTCTGGGAAAGGGCTTTCTCAATAAAATCAGCTGCCTCCTCAAAATAGCGGCTGAGGTTAAATTCCTGTGTATCATTAGCTTTAATGCCATGGTATCTGATGCCTGTGCCTTCATAGAACTCTGCATTAGTGTTCACATGCATGAATGATTTCCCCTCTGCTGCATTCAGAACATGGGTTATCCCCAGGCGCTGCAGCCTCATAATGTTCTTGGCTATGAACCTGCATGACAAAATGTCAAGAAAATGATTAGAATTTGGTGAATCATCTCAGTATTTAGGTATTGATAACCAAACCCTTTAATTGTTCTGTTAATAGATGCCAAATATACTGTGCCCAAAAGTGAATCAGCTACAGGTTATAAATTCACAAAAATATTCAGAGCCATGGTCACTGCTTGTGCATGAGAGAATTTCCTGGCTGACAACTGAGGAATGCACACATGAAAGTGAATCTGCATCTGTTAGATCCTGCTACGGCATAAAATTGCAACTTTCTGAACATAAAATTCTGACCAAAGTAGGAAAATACTGGAGATGATGAACATTAACTTCTTTATTTAACAGTTATCCACATAAAATAATTTAAAAACCAGCTATAAAAAGCCTCCACTGTCAGGTACCAGTGTTGCAGAACTTGATAAGCAGTACTTGCTACTTTAGCAGGCAGTCCAGACAAACTGACATTTTAGGGGGCAATTTGAAGCACTGTGAAATAGCACTGACTTCTTATCAGGCCACAGGAAGAAAGTAACTGAGTAAATGTTACTAAGATCTTCAAAAGACTCATCTGAGGGCTACTGAGAGGTGTAGTCCTATGCCCTGAGCTATTCAACACCTCTGAAGTATGGAAAGAGCTGTCAAGGCTATGCAGAGGCCAGCAACACAGAGACATAATTCAGTGTTTCCATCACAAGTGTTACAATCTTCAGTGTCTTAGCTGAAATCAGCATCTGAATGTGAAAGAATCCAGATGTTCAAAATGCCAAAGTGCTTAAGAAAGCATTCGGTACTTTCAGGTCAGCTTTAAGTCCTTTCCAACTCCTCAGTTTTTCTAATAATTGTAGCAAAGCCACCAGCTTCCATCTTTAGGTGCCCAAAAGAGTGACCCACCCTATTCGTGAATAATTGAGCTGGATGCTACATAATCATCATGCCTTTCAGGCTTGATGATGACAATCAATTAGATCCAGTAATAATGCCATCAGCTTTGATAAAAGCTCCAGGATGAACAATGGCAAACAACCCACCTGCTCAGTAACACAACTGACCCTGCACAAACCTCTGCAGTGCCATCTACAGTAAGAGCACCTAACCACTACGTAATATCAGGAGAGCACTGACTCCTTTTTGCCATAATCCCACTGATTTTCATTCTGAATCTGATTATTTCCATATGTCAGTTGCAATATTTCCTTCACCTTCCTGGGAAGAAAAAAACTCCCACATTTTTATCACATTACGTGGTCTCCTAGTACAATCTAAGCCCCACTGGTCAACATAAGCAGAATGTGACAGAAAGCTTGAGCTGAAGGATAACTCAGTTCCTACACACTGTGTGAAAAGAGGTAGCCTAGAGAGACTGTTTTTAAAAGCAGCTTTCAGTATGTGTCTAACTGGATGTGGAAACAGAAATATTTTTGAAAAACTCCCTACAGCTCAACTCATAAATTGCAAACACAAGAAGTCTTAATACTAAGCTGAACTGCAGATAAGCATCTGTGCAGTACCAATTTGGACAAGTTTCTGTGAGATGGCAATGCATCCAGGGCTTTTGGCTGGACACTTAGGTCAATCTAAAAAAATAAACACCCAAATTAGTTGGTTCACATCTATATGAATCTCTCATTCCATTCACTCACAATTTTGATGTAATTCAAGGCCATGAACATCTTGAGAATTCATTTCTTCCTGATGACTGCACGCCCCTTAAATTCTAGTGAAAGCAGATGAAGACTTATGCATGACTGAAGCTTCTACATTTTCTGCTGTCTGTGCCAAGCAACTATGGCAATGAACCAAATATTTGTAAGACTTCATTACCCAAACAAATGCTGACAGATTTTCCATCTGGCAGGACATCATCTGTGCCAGGGGAGAAGTTTCAGTGTCTGGAGAATTCTGCTTTCAACAAAAATCCTACAGAGCAAGGCCAAACCAAGAAGTGTTAATTCAGCAGTGAGTTCCTACACTTAGTAGGGTGAGAATATGGTTTAATTAATATTATATAGATCAGCATATATCTGACTGTTCAGCATCAATAGGAACTCCCATCCTGAAATCATGCTTGAATCTGGCAACAGACTGGCTTCCCTGGAGGCAAACTCATTCCCAGTGAGTGATTTTTGCAGATTTTACAGATGATTTTCTTACACAGCTAGAGGTGAAAAAGAGAGAATTTGTATGCCATTTGTTTCTCCCTTTCCAAACAGTCCTTGGATCACTCTCATCCTTAACATTTCATTCCAGCTGCATCATGTTGGATGTTGAAATGCTAGCTCCTTCAAATAGCAGAGAGATGCTAACATCAGCTTCATCTGGTTCCTGAAAAAAAACCACAGAATCTTGTCCATTCTCAATTGGAAGATTTAGAGTTCCTCGTCCTGTGAGTAACACCAGTGAGAGGTGTTTCTTTTGAACAGAGATGAATTATTTTACCAGCCACAAAACACAGGTTTTCACCTGTGTCACACATTCATCAGCAATTAAGGATACAGGAGGCTATGAACTATTGGCATATGGAATTAAAAGCAAAGAAACCAAGGTTTTAATGGCAAAAATGCCAGCCTATTAACACATTTTAATTTGCGCTGTCCTGTCCATGCAAAATTGTTTCCTTACCAACACTTCCCTTAGAGTCACTAAATTTAATATTAATTTTGGGAGAATGCCCTCTATACTCCTGACAACACACCTGCACTTCTAGCACATTAAGAACATTAATTGCTTCATGGGTTACCCACATATATTAAAGCAGGCAGAAAAAGTAAGACTGGGCATTCAAAAGCACAACATTTTTACCAAATACAGTTCTGGACACATGGCCAGAAGGTTTCCAGGCATCTGGGAAAAACCCCACAAACAAATTCCCTCAGTCAGCAGTTCAGAAATCCAAGCCTGTTCATTTTCAGGCAAAACACTGGTTTTCACAAGAATGGGTGCTCTGGATAAAAAGCCTCCCACCCTCCAGCATGCTGACTGCTCCCTCCTGTCCCCATTTTTATGTCACCTGCAACCCTGATAAAAATGAATTCTGCCCAACCCTTCTGGTTAGATTAAGATGTTACACTGAAACACATCTCCACTTATACAGAAACACCAAATGATGTGCACTTGCAGTGCATCCCAAATTGTTATTCTGTTACTGTTTGAAAAATATATCATTTGCTAGTCTATCACCTATATAATTCTTGTTTTAGGGGTATTACATTTTTACTCTTGCCTTCACAAATTTTGTCTAATCTTCCTGAGAGGTCAGAATTGCCTATGGTAATATGGAAACCCATAATTTTCAAAATATTTTATCATTTCATCTCTGCATTTTTATTAATTTTGACTTTCATGTATTGCCTGGAAGACTGATTACTTTGGCTCTGCCTGCAACTTCAAGTCACTTGATAGATAGACTGTTATTCTACACTATGACAATTTAATCTCATCAGCCTGAATGTCTCTTTGTTGTATTTTTTATCTAAAGATGAGTTACTCTTAAGGGCAGACAGCAGCACTGCTGCGCAAAATATTCTAAATTGTAACCAACAGAAGTTTCTGAATCTCACTCAGAGGTTTGAATTTTTTCCTGTGAGTTCCTGTTCAAATTCTATTGCTTTCATATCATGTGCTGGCATTCCGATGCCCCTACTCTGGCTGCTCTGTGAATTTTTATTGTTATAAAATCTCTGTTGCTTGTATCCAAAAGGTGACCCTATAATGCACACAGCAAGAGTAAAAAAGCTGGACATGAAGCTCAAAATGATGTTGGAGATTCATATTCTTTCAGAATGACTAATACAGCAAATGCTGCTCACAATGCAGAATATATCACAGCTCCACTTGATACAAACAATCCTCTTAAGAATTAATATTATTTCCAGTTTGAGAATATCAAAGTTCACCATGCAGTGACCAAATCTATTCATCTAGACCTCAGCATTACCTTAACTCTCTGCGGATGCTTCAAAGATATTATTGCCTTTTAAGTCTCGACAAATTAAGTAGATTATCTGTTCCAAATGTGAAATAGTTTTTTCAGTCTCAAAGTTATTTCTTACTTCTAGCTGCCCTCCACAGTTTTTCAGCATTCTTTTAAAAACACTGACTATACAACTGCATGTTTTCTGTTTGTCCAGCTAGCAGCTGAACTGTTCCTGTGATACAAACTGCACTGGTCCTTCAGATATTTTTGTCTGTCACTTATTACATGAAAAGTCCTTCTCAATGGTCAAGAATTCCACTAGGCAGAGATTTTCCACTGTGCAACTTATACATGCATTATCTGTCCCTAGACACCCTTGCATGTGAACATATTAAAGTCCATACTCTACAATTAAAATAAATTACTGAACAATGAAAATGGCTCTGTAGTAGCTAAATATCCTCAAAGATATTTTTAAATGATTTAAGGCACAAATCAGCTTGCAAGCTATGACTTCCTTTTTTCCAGGTAACTGCTACAAACAGAAGGAGATGGTGGCTGTCAGACACCAGGCTGGCTGCTGGATGATTTCAGTGCCATCGCTAGACCTGCCTGTCCTGCACCAGCTGGCAGTAAAAAATATAACTTAGTTTGGCTCAGGAGTAAGTTAGTGACAACCTATGATTTTGACTTGTACTTCTTTAGAAAGTACAAACTTAAAATAAGAACAGGAATTCAGTATACTACACATGTATTTAAAAAAAATTCCCCAATTTCACAGGGAAGAAGTGTACAGAGATGGACCAAAAAGGGGAAGGAGAATCAGCAGGATAGGACAGGAGTGGAAGAGATAACCGAAATCATGACGTGGTGCAAAAAATAAACCCCGCAGGGCCCAGCGGATCCCGTCCTGCAGCCTGACTGCCCGCGGCTCGGAGCACCGGGAGCTGCTCGGTGACCGCCCTGCGCCTCAGGGCCGGGCCGGGCCCTCCGCCGGCAAACACCGCACCCGGCCC
>WEZZ01033159.1:50999-62485 GCA_013400585.1 Chloropsis cyanopogon | reverse complement strand
GAGCGCGGCACCGGCGGTGGCTGCCCCGGCCCGGCAGCATCCCCGGCCCGGCAGCATCCCCGGCCCGGTGCGGGATGGAGCCCGCAGGCCTCACCCTGAAGCTGGTGCTGGTCGGAGACAGCGGCGTGGGGAAGTCCAGGTGCTGCCGCGGCCCCTGAGGGGCTCCGAGCGCGGAATGGAGCCTGAGCTCGGCCCCGGGCTCAGGCCGCGCTTTCTCTCCCCACAGCCTCCTGCGGAGGTTCACGGACGGCGCGTTCGAGCCGCGCCTCACACCCACCGTCGGTGAGCCCGGGGTCCGCCCGGGGCTGCGCTTCTTGCTGGGCTTGTTCCTGCTGAGCTTCTTCTTGCTGGGCTTCTTCTTTTTGGGGTCCGGAGCTGGGATCCTGTGGATGCGGGGGCTGCCAGGGCGAGCATTCCACAGTTCCTTCTGACGAGCCTTGTTATGCCTTAGGTGTCGATTTTAAAGTGAAGAGGATGGTGGTGAAGGGCCGGGCAGTGCAGCTGGCCATATGGGTAGGTCTTGTTGCACAAACATGGGGGTGTGTTGGGTTTTGAGAGGTGTACGAGCTTCAAGAGCTCCTTTTCGTGGTTTCTTCCCCCTCGCTTCCTTCCTGCTCCTCCTCTCTCTTTGCTGAAGTCTTCTGCGTGTTGGGATTTTATACTTAGGCCACAATGCGTACAGAAAGAGTGTCATGATTGTACAATAGTTGCAGACAAAAAAAACCCAAACAAACTTATAAAAGCTTTCTTAGTCAAGGTTTGGGACTTCTTCCGTTCCAGTGGAGCCTTTGAGGGCTCCTTGCTGCAGTTTCTCAAGGCTCAGGAAATGTTTGGCCCCTGGAGGTGTTGGCATGCGGGAGAGGTGAGGGTGCCACGGCTGCCAGGAGCACAGACATGAGTAAAGCAGAGCAAGGTGATGCTCTGGGTAATGAGCTGAGTGATCGCCTGGAGGGGCTGTGTAGCAGCTCTGTGTGATGCTTTATTTTGGTTGAAATCGTGCCAAAAATTCCCACAAACTTGTTCTTTAACTGTTTAAAAATTGATTCAGATTAACTGGGAAACCTCGAGTATTTGTTGTGAACTTCCTGATGCTGTACTTTCAGCATCTGCAGACTGAAGTCAGATTGCAGCTGGGTGATCAGGATTATTTGTAATATAAAACGTACATTAAATTCTTCTAAGTGGAATGATAGCCTTAGGAAGGAGAAATTTTATGTGTATGGTCATAGGTATTTGAGACAGAAAATGCCATTACTAAATAAGTAATTGGGACTAAAATACAATCTCCCTAGTAACAATAAGTCAAATTAGGTAAGTATAGTCCCAATTTTAGTTTATTTTTTTTAAACAAAGAATAAATAAATTACAATATAGCTGTTAGTCTGTCAATTGTAAGCTGTACATAAAAGGAAATAAATTTTTGTTTCAAAAAATAATATTTGTGTGATTTGTTGCCTCCTTATTGTTTGTTTTGGATTTCATGTTGTACTTAGTACCTCACTTATCCTTACTTATTCATGAGTTTAAGTGAGACATACTGCAGTAATAATTGAATGAAACTACTGATTTTAAATATCTTGCCTACTTAGGTTTGTAGCAGCCTTGAAGTAGTTCTTTCCAGCTAGATTTGTCTTGTGGTAAAGGAGCAGAGGGAGATGTTTGGAACCTCTCTGTCTCCTTTCCTGCAGAGTCTCCAAAGAAAATCAGTTATTCCTCATCTCCTTCAGTTCAGCTGGTTTTACACCCATCTGTGTGGCTGCTTGCCTTTATGTATTTCTCTGGAGCCCCTTTTACTTTCCTGTTGTCTCACTCATGTTACAGGTGTCTTTTTGCCCTTTTTACCTCCAGTCAGGTCCTCTCCATGCTTTTCTCCCTCTCCTCAACCATTTTCTGCTGCTGTTTTCTGGCTGCTTTCCTCTCCATGCTTTTCTCCCTCTCCTTAACCATTTTCTGCTGCTGTTTTCTGGCTGCTTTCCTCATTCTCCCACCTCAATGTTTCCTTATCCTTACATCTCAATGTATCCTTACTGCTCAGGAAAATTTTACGTTTGCTCATCTTGTTTAGCTTAAAATACCTTAAAGTATCTTTTTCTTTTTTTTTTTTTTTTTTTTTTTTTTTTTTTTTTTTTNTAATTATGGTTTTTACAACATTACTGCTCATTAGCTCAAACACTGAATATGCAAAACCACAGGCAGGAAATAACTGCTGCTTCAGAGTATTGTGAATTAAAGAGACAGAGATGTCATGCTGCAAGCTGTTGAGTGGAGGAATTACTAGCTTTGTAGTTATCACAGGGGTGGTTTTCTGGTAATAAAGCTAATCAGGGGTTGTGTTGTGTTCTTTTCCCCATGATGTTTTTACTTTTTTTTTTTCCCCAGAAACTATTCAAGTGATTATTGTGGTAAGACTTGAGGTTTGTACACAGGCAATGGGTGGCTAAGCCCTTTCTGTGTGACAACAGCAGTTAGAAAACAAAGGGATTCTTCCTTTCAGGGTTTGTGAAGGCTAACCTTAACTTTGCTGTACAAAAGATTCTTTCTATGATTTTTAAACCTTGCTGATTTATGTAAATGCAGTTATTAAGTTACCAGTGCCTAAAAGTAGCTTTCAACTCAGTCCATGTTTTAGCAGCAGTGTGTGCATGTACTTATAGATAAAATCAGGTGACAAAATACCTATTATCAAATACTCTGTGTGGCCCAATTCAGCACTACCAACAGGTAGAATATTTCTGTTGGTAAATCTGATTTTCACTCTCAGAATTGCTTGTGTTCTGTAATCCTGAAGTGACTTTGGGTGAGCACAGCCCAGTGTGTGGTTGATGCCTCTCTGTAGTTCCCCAGTGCCTCTTGTTTTTTCCAGGCAGTAGTTAGGAAGTGTGGATGGACTCAGTTCTGTCACAATGAAGGAAACATTGGCCAAGACTCTACAGCTGTTAAGCTCCTTTTCCTCTGTTCTCAGTGTATGATGTTACAAGAAAAGCCACTTTCACAGGCCTAGGGAGATGGCTGAATGAGCTGGAAATGTACACCACCAGCAGCAGCACTGTGAAGATGTTGGTTGGCAATAAAACTGATAAGGTCAGTTTGGGAATGCATCCTTTTACATTCTTCCCTGGATTATTTATTCTTTGCAGTGTGGAAATGTGAGGTAAGTGCTGTGAGTAACACAGCTCTTGTGTCAGGAGGTAATTCACTCTGCCACTGAGTTGGGAATCATTTCAATCACTTCTATCATTTTAGAAGCAGATATTGTTGAAGATTTTAATGGAAGCTTTCCTGGAGACATGCAGTTGATGATACCTCTTTAGGATGGTGCAAGGGTCTGCCCCAAAGCTGCTGTCCAGCACTGAACTCACCTGCAGCACAGCTGCTGCTTTCTGTCTGACCAGACTCTGAACTTGCTGTTTGTTCCTGGGCTCTTCTGACACGTTGAGATGCCTTTTGCAGAGTGAGGTGCTCCTCTCTTGCCTTGCAATGAGAGACTTTGAGTGTGGCTCTGCTGGGCTGGGCTCTCCTCTGCCCCCTCCCAGTGTGCCCAGTTCCAGAACCTTTGCTGGGCCTTTTGGACTTGACTGCTGGGCCTTGCTGGCATGGATCTTGCTTCTGGTTGATTCAGAACACAGCAACACCTTCATTTCCTGCTGCTCTCGCACATGGTGTGGTTCCTGGGGCTGTGTTGGACTTTGATGATCCTGGTGGGTCCCTTCCAGCTTGGGAGGTTCTGTGATTCTGTGGTTTGTTGTTGCTGCTGGTCAGTTTGACCCCCTAACAGCCAGCCTGGCAGTGAGCTATAGAGTGGGAAAATCCAGTTAATTAATACATATTAAAGACATTTTTTCCTTTCAACAAAGCCTTATTTCTGCAGTGGTGCTTTTCTGGGTATTTTTTGGAAGGGACAAGTGTAGCTTATTTCAGTCCTATTCTTCATTTGTCTCTGCAGCCTGACCATGAAGTAGAGAGAAAAGAAGGGCTCCAGCTTGCTCGGAAACACTCTCTGCTTTTTATAGGTATGCACCTCTGGGACAAAAACTTCCATATTCAAATGTTTGTTTTGGTATTGCCAAGCATAAATGTACAATTGTATTTCAGGTTGATGGGTTGGTACCTTTTTTTTAATCCCTCATTAATATGGGTTCCTTTTGCTGTAATTCATATGCAGGGATGTAGGTTTCAGCCTCTGCATTGACTGGAACCAGAAGCACTTTTCTCTGAAACAGATTTATGCATATACTGTACAGGCATGGATTTTATATTCTCTTGAAACCAGCAGGATTTTTTAATTCAGAGCCCACAAGACTGAAGTTTTCCTCCTTACTGATGTGTGCAAGGATCTTGGCTGATCTTTCATTTCCACGTTTCTGTTGTGGCTACATAAAAGACAATATTCTTAGGGCAACCATAAAATGTACAATGTGAAGATATAGAGGTGGGGAACAAACTGAGTTTCCAGAGAGAAAGCTTCTTGAAAAGATTTCTAGGGGAAACTGAAACACATAGGGGACAACATGCAATTCCTTTTGTATTTGTTTGTCAGCTTTGTCATGGAATAATTATCTTCTAGATTTACTGTCACAACCTGAGAACAATTTCTTTTTCTCCATTATGGAGAAAATTGGGAACTGTGGATTTCTTTTTTTGGTGGAAAAATGTGATACTTCAGACTGGGATGTATTTCTGTTTATCCTCTTCAACTTAAGTGTACCTTTAAGAGAGAATGGAGGGGAGATTCACTCATTTAAAAACTCCCATCTTCTCTCTGGTCCCAAAATACATTTTTGCTAGGTGGAATATACTCCCTGCAACTAAGATATAAAATGATTTTCCCGCCTTCCACCAGAGACCAGTGCCAAGACACAGGATGGAGTGCAACATGCCTTTGAGGAGCTGGTCATAAAGATCCTGCAGACTCCAGATCTTTGGGATCAGAGCACAGAAAAGAAGGGAGTCCAGCTCATGGAGTCATCAGCACAGAAGAAAAAAGGATTATGTGGTGCCTACTGTGCACTTATTTAAATGTACAGGTGGCTGTTCTGTCTGACTGGTGGGGACTTGGGGAAAAAAAAAAAAGGGGGTGAGGGTGGGATTCCAAGCACCAATGTGCGCCATGTTTGATGTGCCATCAGTTGTGCAGATCCAAAACACAAACTCATTAGCAAAACACATTTTTATTCATTAACAAAATACAGTTTCTCCTTCCCTTTTGCACAACTGCTGTCTGCAAGTATTTTTCTGGTAGTTCTCAGATTTTTCACTGTTTAATGATAGTGCTGCTTAGAGTATTGTGCTCTTGCTGTGTGACATTCAACATGGATTCTGCTGGAATTCCTGCCTTAGATAAGGTGGTATTCAATTCTGGAATGTTATTGAGAAGCTTCTCATCCCTGGGAGGGCACAGGAGGATTTTAGGCACCCAAGTTACCTTCATGTAGTTCCTCGTCAGGAGTTACTCTGAGCAGTGGACACAGTTCCCTGATTTTGGATGGTTTTTAAAAAGTCAAAATTGCTACATGTCCCCAGACACGTGGCTGAGTTCCTGGTTAATTTTAGGGCTGTGATGAAGAGGATGTACCTTTTAACACTGGTCAGGAAAAGCCCCCCTGGGCAGTGCAGGACACTGCAGGTGACCTGTGCTGCTCTCTTTGCACTGAGGCTCAGGGATGAGATGCACTCATCATTTTGGGCTGCCCCCAGCATGGCCGTGGTTTTGCAATCACTGAGGTTCTCTGCAACCACAGAGATAAAACTCAATTTCACAGAAAATGTGCTGCCTGTGGGAGACTTTGCACTAGGGTGAGTCTGTCACCAATCCCACTATGAAGTTACCTTTTTGTCTTTTATACTTTTAATGGCAATATTGTATTTTTCTAATTTACATTAAAATAACTGAAAATTTAGGGTGTGCCTTGTTTGTAATTTGTGCCTTGCTTCTGTTAATGCATGTTTCTACTGTTAGACCATGTTAGATCATAAAGCAAACATACAGCTTTATTTACTGCTAGTCATGCAAAATATTTTAAGATGATAGCAACCTTGCTTTAAATAAATTCTGACCCTTAGCTTTTTTAACTTAAATCTGAATCTTCAAAATATGTTTATCTTGCAGACTATAAAAATCTGTTTGTAACCTGAAATACAGACTTAGGGTGAGATCAGTCTGGCCATTTATTATTTTCAGAGAATGAGTTAGTTTGAAATGCTGTTACTGAAATAGTTTTTAAAATATTTAACTCAGTTTTTCATAGGATCAAGGTACATCTGTCACAAATTGCCTCTCTAAGGAGCCAAATCCCTTTTGGTGGCTGTGCTGGCACATGGTTGCAGAGCTGACAGCATGTGGAGGAGTCCTTGTGCATTTGCTGAGGCCACCAGGCTGCAGCACTGACAAGTGCAGGGACCCGACTGGGCAAAGTTCTTGTTTTTGTAGCAGAGGGAACAGAACCTCAACGCCCATGGGCAGGAGTATACATGGAAGTTGCCATTTGGACAGGATGGATGGGGGTGATTCTTCTACACAACCTTTTGGGCTTGACATAATGTAGATTCAGTGACACTGGTATGTAAGAAATGTGCTTTTAATATGCAACTTTTAGTTCTGCTAAATGTCATGGAACAAGGATAACATTATAGTGTTCAGACAGAAGGAACAAGACTGGTACACCAAAAGGTCTTGTTTAAAGGGCACAACACACAGGAAATATTAGACCTCAGCAGGCAAGTGAAAACAGGAACTAGTTACAGCTAACATGCACCTGTACAATGCTCTCCCCTCAAATCCCCCAATATAAAGCACAGCTACTTCCAGAATCATCTCTGCATCTTCCTAAGACCCACTCAAAAATACTGTAAATTCAAGTCTCCTCAATTATATACAAGGTCCTCTAACAGTTTTCTTCTTCAGGCCAATCAGATGCTCTGGAAACCTTTACCAGATTTGGAACAGAAGTAGTCATAAATGCTGGAAGGATGATGATTTTGATCTGTAGCTCCTCCTTTCAGTGCACAAATGCTGGAAGGATGATGATTTTGATCTGTAGCTCCTCCTTTCAGTGCATAAATGCTGGAAGGATGATGATTTTGATCTGTAGCTCCTCCTTTCAGTGCACAAATGCTGGAAGGGTGATGATTTTGATCTGTAGCTCCTCCTTTCAGTGCACAAATGCTGGAAGGATGATGATTTTGATCTGTAGCTCCTCCTTTCAGTGCACAAATGCTGGAAGGATGATGATTTTGATCTGTAGCTCCTCCTTTCAGTGCACAAATGCTGGAAGGGTGATGATTTTGATCTGTAGCTCCTCCTTTCAGTGCACAAATGCTGGAAGGATGATGATTTTGATCTGTAGCTCCTCCTTTCAGTGCACAAATGCTGGAAGGATGATGATTTTGATCTGTAGCTCCTCCTTTCAGTGCACAAATGCTGGAAGGGTGATGATTTTGATCTGTAGCTCCTCCTTTCAGTGCACAAATGCTGGAAGGATGATGATTTTGATCTGTAGCTCCTCCTTTCAGTGCACAAATGCTGGAAGGATGATGATTTTGATCTGTAGCTCCTCCTTTCAGTGCACAAATGCTGGAAGGGTGATGATTTTGATCTGTAGCTCCTCCTTTCAGTGCATAAATGCTGGAAGGATGATGATTTTGATCTGTAGCTCCTCCTTTCAGTGCACAAATGCTGGAAGGATGATGATTTTGATCTGTAGCTCCTTTTAGTGCCCTTTTTGGAGCTGTTCAATGGTGTCAAGGCTGTGTCCACCAGGTAGCACAGGCAAAGATGTTTTGCAGAAACAAAGCTTCTTAACTGTCCTTTTAGAACCATATGCAGTTGTTTTCCTGTACACTATAAAAATCTCTGCTTTATGAGCTGCCCAGTCATACAGGTACACTCACAGCATTAGTAACTGGGAAAGTGGGCATGAGCTGGGGATGAGCACACTAATACCTGTGACCTGTGCAAGACAACTTGGAGTACTGGGAAACATGATGGACATAAAAAAACCCTTTCTATAGCTGGCCTAGATGTTAGTGCCTAACTGGAAAGGATTTGCAATTACTGCTTCTGGGTGAAGTGAAGCATATTTTGCTGGCCAGCTGAACTTGTGAGTAACTGCCATGGTGTATCCTCTCTCCAAGGAACACCTCCCACCCAGCTGAAGGAGCTTGCTCCCAAGGGGCCCTTTATTCTGAGGTTTTAAATCTAGCCACAAAATTTGTGACTAGAATTGTGGCCAAAGGACAAGCTTCCATCTTGTCAGTGTCTCAGCACAAAATGCTTTGGAAGTGTGGGACCCTCTGTGAAACACCACTGTAACAAATTCCAGTCTAAAGATCAGTGAAAGACTGGACTGGTTGATTTGGTCTGAATATCAACTTCTAAATGACAGCTGCTATTCAAAATTTTGACTCAGAAAGGCAGTGTCAGCTTGTGACTTTGTTTAGTGTTTCCTCATACAGTCTTTATTTATTTATTGCCTTCTAGGTAAGACCAGCAGTTCTGAAGCAAATTCAGTGAACTTTCCTTTTCTAATCCATGTATTTACAGAACATTTTTATACAGTCTTTCCCTTAATCATGGTAACAAGCTATGACCTAACCCAGCTGACTGGCACCCAAAATGAATCCTTGTTTAGTTTATCTAACACAGTTTTCAGCTCGTTACATGCACTCTGGAGATCTTCTTTCACCAGTACAGTGTCAATTAAATGGCCATACTGCTCTTCAATGAATGCTGCTGAATTAATAATTTCCTGTTGTTCTTCATCCTGCTGATCAACACAAGATGTTGGTATGGAATTTACAGCATGTCCTTCTGGTTACTAGCATTTTAAAGTATATTAACACAATGAGCCATTACTCTGAGAACATGTAACAAAAACTGCTACCATTAGGAAAAGGTATTGAAGATATTCAAACTGAGATCAAGGAGCAGTATGCTACTGACAGCTGTTCCAAAAAATGCAAGGGGCCCCAGGGAAGGGGGACAATATGTTACAGGAGGGACATAAAATGGTGATACTTCATTTTATGTAGTTAGAATTGCTGCCTAACCCAAGGTATGAGAACCACCCTCCTCAAAAACCGAAAAGGAATGCTGCATACACTGTCCCAAGTTTAGTATTTTTGAGGGCTTGCACAAAAACCTACCAAGTGAACTAAGTTCTGTAACATATAAATTTAAGTTCAGGTTACCCACAGTAATGACATTATGCACTCTGTTCAGGTTTACACATCACCAACCTGCAGCTGATCTAGGTTTGATCCTCACAGACATCCACATACTGTGTTTTCTGCGTACACCATTAGAACACTGGCTGACTATATACATATATATATATCTATATATCTATATCTATATATATAATGGCTGGCTACCATTACCTTTTGATGGGGCTGCTCATCAGAAATGTAAAATGATTGTTGGTTTATCTGAGTTCAGCAGCAACTTCCCCTGCTGCAGCCTTGATGATGTACTCAGGTATGGAAGACTGGCACTTGGCTTCATGTTACTTTAAAACTTGAGTATATAAGGAATCAAACATTCCATTCTGAAGTTCCACCTGAAAGGCTACAGGACCTACTTAGTGCCCCACTTTAACTCTTGTTATGGAAGAGGAGCTCTTTCATGTAATAGAAGTGCTAGCCCAAATACTTCTTTCACATCTAAAAAGAAGAGATTAGAAGTTGGAATACTTACAAGGGGGGATGAGATTTCTTCTGACATATGAGATTTTAAGACGTGTTTTTTCTTTTCTGAAATGAGAGGCTTCACAAAGATAACATAAGGCTTAAACTCAGGAGTCCTCAAGTGCTTTACTGCCTGTGAACAGATGATTTTTGTTATCAGACTTCTTTTTGCTACATGTCCATGATAGACTCAAAGTGGTTTCAGCAGTTGCACTGGTACAGGCTGACACACTGTGGGGTGAAGTTCTGTGTCCTACACATCTGACCACAGCAATTTTGCTCTTCAAACAAAGGCTGATGCCAGTGTCCTGGCTAGCACACAAGAGCATGGAGCATGGCCTGAACAACACTGTGATTCCAAGGGGCAAGGACATGGCAAAAAACACTGAGGAAAGTATAAAAAACACCTGATTTCATGGGCAAGTTATGGTTTGCTTTGCCTAAGCAGCCAAACACTGCAAATATTAAACTTGAAATTCACCTGAGGTAGTACCACAAGCCTTTTCCTAGCCCAGTTACAAAATCTGCATCAAAATTTCAAGTATTAACTCACAGCAGGGGGGTATTAAGAGCAGGTCTACTGGCACTGCTTACAATGCTGGGGTGATTCATGATGTTACTGTATTCTGTATCTGCACCCAAAAATTGGTGCTGTATCTTTGAGATCCTACAAATGAGAGCCTTGGCTGGGTGTAGGTGTGCTGTGGCCAGCGTTTTTAAAATCAGAACTAGAATGAAAACAACAGCTTGGTTCTAAGTATTCTCTCTAGGCTGAGCAGGCTGGGACAGGGCTGCACTCTGGTCCTACAGCAAGGCAGAAGTCCCACAGTGAGGACTACTAAAGAGACATCCAGGCTGTACCAGCTGGACATGTAGGAACTGTAACCACTGCACTGCATTTCCAAGAGCCCCATTCTGCTCAGGCAGCAGTCAATCATATTTATATTCTTTAAAATAAGCAGCAGAACTTACTTCAGGTACCACATCCACCAAACAAACCTTCTTTTTGGCCATCACAGACCGGATTGCCTCCAGACTTGTGCCGTACAGATTTTCTTTGTACTCTCCATGTTCCACAAATCTAAAAAGGCAATACACTTTTAATACTATCTACAAAAAAATATTAAGAATATTGAACATTTGACAGCTGTTTCCTGAAGTCACAGCAGTCAGAGAGGGAGGAGATTTCATTTTTTCCACTTTTTTTTCCCTTCCTTGCTTAGTAGCAATTCTTCATACATCACTAACAGCCAATCAGCACTACTGAAAAAAAGGGGAAGAAGAAAGGATATTTTTCACAGAAAACAGAACAAAGCTGGCAAGGAAATGGACTGCTAGCATCTTTTGGGAAACTAGTAAAGATCTGAACTTTGAGGAAACACACTTGGGCTCATAGAAAGCCTGGTATAACCACAGGTTCACTCTACCACACACTTTCAAGGAGATTTATGAATAAAACCTTTTACCCATCATATTAAACAGAGAGTGAGCAGGCACACTAAGTATCTGTTACTTTCACTAGATTCAATTCTGACCAATCCTAAGACTTATGCAGGTTTAAATTCCAACTCAGGATCCTCCTACTGATGTTGTTCCTAAATTGCTTCCAGTTTGAGTTTGCTCTAACAGTCCAGACTCAGTAAAGAGCTTTTTACTTAGAAAGCTGAATCCTTCTAATACACCTTGTCCACCTTGTCACCTGACTTTGGTATTCATGTGATGCAGAACTGAGCAAGCAATATTTTTAAATAGTCAATTGTACCAGTATTTTAAAATGAACTCACTTGTTTTGTTGCACATCTGTC